>JABMCL010000190.1:662500-665000 GCA_018857735.1 Alviniconcha marisindica | reverse complement strand
GAGAATATCAACAAAAAAGGCAACCGGGACGACGACGATGGCCAGTCAGTCAGTCGGTCGGCCACACAGAATATTTTCAGTACCCTGTCGATCACGGCTGAGGTCGGACTGCCGAACTCCAGCAGGAGCGACTGACTGTGCCGGAAAGTCGAGGTGGCCGTCCTGGCTGGGCTCGCCGTCCGTAGCGGTAAGCCTGATGGTTAGTCTGTGCACGTAGTAAGCGGCAACAGTGGCACGAAGAAGGTCGGACAGAACAGCCTGCGTCCCAAAGCCGCCCCTGCACAGATTCCGCTCGGCCTTCCCGGAAACAACGCCGTGAGCCGGCAACTATCGCGTGGGAAAAGGGATAACATGGTGATAGCGCGCTCAGGCTGACGACATTCCGGGTTTTCCCGAACTGACGCGGGGGTTATCAGATACCTCCCCCCCCCCCCCCCCCCCCCCCCCCACCCCCGCCCCCACCCACCTCCCCGCTCTACCTTCTTGAGGGTTACGCCTTCCCAGCACACTCAGGCAGCAGAGCCGCTGTACTTTGATTTGAGCAACGACCGCATGGTGACCCTTTTAGTCTTCACTGAGTGTTATCTATCTCAGTCACACCGTCAGTGACGGTCGTTAGTAAATCAGTTGATTCACTGTCAGAGTCCGTGCGTCATTTTCCTAGTCAGCCATCGGCCAGTCCCGTCCGAGTTGCACCGCCGCGACTGACTGACTCAGTGACTGAACACGCGAAGAGACGATTAAAAAGAAACTTGATCAGACGCCGGGTAATACTCTGTGCCAGGAGGCGGTACCGCTCGGTGGTTCCACCCCGATGCCGTAATCTCAGTTACTGACTGAACTGAATATGATACCGTCTGCGGACTGACTCGGTCAGTCACTGACTGAGTCAGTTTAAGCCAAATGCCCTACTGACTGGGCCGCGTAAACCTGACTGATACTGACTTAACAC
Source organism: Alviniconcha marisindica (assembly GCA_018857735.1). Classification (NCBI taxonomy): domain Eukaryota; kingdom Metazoa; phylum Mollusca; class Gastropoda; family Provannidae; genus Alviniconcha; species Alviniconcha marisindica. Next base: position 664,048 of record JABMCL010000190.1, on the reverse strand, counting down.
AAAAGGAACAATACTCAACTGATATTGACGGTGTAAACTAATGCCACCCTCCCCCGCGGCCACTCCCACAGCCAGACAGAAAACAGAACGCCGTCGGGAGTACTCACAGTGAGTGTAAGTAAGTACTGAAGTAAACATGGTGCTTAACGTCCACAGAAACCATAAGGCTTATTAGGGACGGGGAAGGGGGGGGGGGGGGTATGGAGGTGATGATGATGATGAAGTGATGCTTAATGTCCTCAGATGTCGGCTGACATATTAGGGACAAGCTGTGACCAATGCCGAAGCATGGTCAGTTCAATAAATCTTCAGTGTTACGTCCACGGAAGCCAGAAGGCTCGTTGGGACGGACGGCAGCCCAGGACGGCCACCTCGACTCTCACACAGCTAAACCGGCTCACACAATGAGTGGTCAGTCTAGCTGATACTTAAAATACTTAAAATCAGTCCCCCCTCCGCCCCCCCCCCCCCCCCGTCCCCGCCCCCACATTCCACCCCACCCCGCCACGGCCACGACTGAAACACCGTGCAGCGGCCTTGCAACGTTCACCAACGGCCGGGATGACAAGAAAGAGTGCAAGACCACCGATCTTGTATTTCAGATCAGTGGTGCAATGATAGTGGGACGTGTACCCCCCTGCACCCAGCCTCCCGGCCATTCCACCTCCATGTACTGTTTGGCTTGAATGTAAACACAGGTGAGGTGCGCGGAGTCATTCTGCCGCTTCGTATGGTGGTCGCCTCCACTGGACCTCCACAACACACACACTGACACACGCACACACGCACGCCGCGCACGCACTGTGACTGACACACACACACACACACACTGACACACACACACACACACACGCACGCACGCACGCACGCACGCACGCACGCACACACACACACACACACACACACAACACACGCACACACACACGCACGCACGCTCGCACGCACGCACGCACACACACTGACACGAACTGACAACCACTGACACAACATGCACTCACGCAGGCGGTCCGGAAATACCCCTTCAGACGAGTGTCCAAACGGATAACCGTGCATGGTCGAAGTCCTTGCACCCTGTTAGTATTATTAGGGGGTAGATCTTTTATAATTATCTACAGTCTCCCGTGTTATTACATCTGGGTGCACGAGCCTGTGCCTCCCTTCCTCTCCCACCTACTGCGGATTGACTCATTGGCGGATTTGCTGTCTCTAAAAATAGCCCTGCCTTGTCGGTGGCGTGGCCTCACGACATCGTAACGCACAAAAGCCTTGACGCCAGCGGAAAGCCCAACAGAGACAGCCGAGCACGGCACGTTAACTGGGAACAACGCGTTTCTAGGAAAAGCCAAAGTAGCACGAACCGACCGTGCACTTAGACTGGTGGTGTTTGCAGCCGGAACAAAACATCTTTCTCCTGGTTACGTACGTATCAGTTGTTAACCGGCTTTTTGATCTAGCATGCTTTTAAGTTCAGAGTTCGTTTTTCAGTGATGCGTGTACTGTTCATGTCCAGGGAGTTGCAATTACTGTCGTTGTATTAGTTTTAGGACT
>JABMCL010000190.1:652500-657500 GCA_018857735.1 Alviniconcha marisindica | reverse complement strand
GAGAGAGAGAGAGAGAGGGAGAGAGAGAGAGAGAGAGAGAGAGAGAGAGAGAGAGAGAGAGAGAGAGAGAGAGAGAGAGAGAGAGAGAGAGAGAGAGAGAGAGAGAGAGAGAGAGAAGAGAGAGAGAGAGAGAGACAGAGAAGAGACAGAGACAGAGAGACAGAGAGAGAGAGGGAGAGAGAGATAGAGAGAGAGAGAGAGAGAGAGAGAGAGAGAGAGAGAGAGAGAGAAAGAAAAGAAAAAAAGTTGCATTTTTGTTTTGCCCCGGACAACATGGACATGACCACAAGAAGCAAAACTGACGAACAAGAAGCTAACTGGTCAACAATCTCTTGGCTTAAAGGGGACGTCCTCATCAAAAAAGAAAAAGAAAGAAAAAAGCCCCCCCCCCTCCCCCCCTTCCCCCCCCCCCCCCCCCCCACACACAAACTCAAGAAACAAAAGTAGCGAACAAGACTCTAATTGGGCAACACTCTCCTGGCTTAAAGGGGAACTGAACCAAAGAAGAATTAAGGGCTCTGTCGATAGGAAAGGAATAAATGACAAGTTATCATTTATCATGGCTGTACTCAAAGGAGCTGAAATTTGAAGCAGAAAAAGTACTTCTTTGTCATGCATATTGATAGAACAACCCAAGAAGCATGCAGATGAAAAACGTCTGCACATTTGTTAGGCTAACTAGCATGTTCGGTTAGGTTCCTCTGCAGTGTGTGTGTGTGTGTGTGTGTGTGTGTGTGTGTGTGTGTGTGGTGTGTGTGTGTGTGTGTGTGTGTGTGTGTGTGTGTGTGTGTGTGTGTATTTCTGTGTGTGTGTGTGTGTGTGTGTGTGTGTGTGTGTGTGTGAGAGAGAGAGAGAGAGAGAGAGAGAGAGAGAGAGAGAGAGAGAGAGAGAGAGAGAGAGAGAGAGAGAGAACGAACGAACGAACGAATATTTTATTTACGAGGGTAAAGGAATAAGTACAATATACTTTTTTTCATCCAGCCCTCGGGCAAAAACAAAAAACAACAACAACAAAACAAAATAATTATAAATCAAAATGAGAGAAGAACAGAGAGAGAGAGAGAGAAGAGAGAGAGAGAGAAGAGAGAGCAGAGACAGAGACAGAGACAGACAGACAGACAGAAAAACAGACAGACAGACAGACAGACAGAGAGTAAAATGAAGAGCATGCATGTATGCATAATATACATATCTAACATCACAAATACTGACAATATAAATGTTCAAATCATGTTCAAAATCAAAGAAATAGTGCACATATCCTTAATCAACGTTTGTTGTGATTTTTTCCATTAAGTACTGTTTAAATGTTTTTTTAAATGCTTTGTGATCTGACAAAATTTTAATTGATAATGGTAAATTGTTCCATAGGTTTCCCCCGGAATACATCAAGCTACATTTAAATAAATCTAATCTAGGACGGGGTACTACAAGTTTGTGTGAATGTCTGTTCTGATTTGAATGAAAGTTTAATTTTAGATTTGATGGTGCATAACCAGATACTATTTTATGCATAATAATGCCTTTATTAAATTCTAATTTTAATTTTAGCGGAAGAACATCTAAAAGTTTATAGTCGTGAGCTGTCAAAGATGTGGATTTTAGAAGGGTTAATTTAAGGGCTCGCTTGTGAATACTAACAAGAGGTTTTAATGTGTTTGCACTAGCAGAGTCCCAGAGTGTTGAAGCATAGTCAATGATTGGTTGGATATGTGCATGAAAAAATATTTTTCGAGCATGAGCATTTAGAAAGTGTTTAATTTTTGCGAGTTGATATAGCTTTTGAGAAACACGTTTGGTTAGTTCATTTACATGATTTGTCCAAGACAAATTATTATCAATAGTTACTCCTAAAACTTTATGTGTTGCTACTTCGACAATTTTCTCATTTCCAATATAAAGTGGCATGCGAGAAAATATGTTCTGGCGTTTTTGTCTTGTTGTTATGGTCATGTATTTGGTTTTGTACGAGTTTAGCGACATATGATTTAGTTCAGTCCATTGAAGAAGATTATTTATACTTTCTTGTAAGCTAAGCAAAAGATTATTTAGGTTTGAGTGACTAGAATGGATAGTGGTGTCATCAGCAAATAGTTCACATAAAGCTTTTATGAATAAGGGTAAGTCGTTTATGTAGAGAGAAAAGAGAAGTGGGCCTAACACTGAACCTTGTGGAATACCGTATTTTACGGGAAGAAAATCGGATTTAATTGTGTTTATACAAACAAGCTGTTCTCGATTTGACAGAAATGAAGAAATTAAGTGCAAGGTGTCATTGGATAATCCATAAAGAGCTAATTTCCTCAAAAGTAGATCATGATCAATGACATCAAATGCCTTTGCAAAATCCACAAAAAGTACTCCTGTAAATTCATTGTTGTTTATGTTCTTATAAAAAGTATCTACTAATGTTGTAAGTGCGGTATGGCATGAGTGGTGTTCCCTAAATCCAGATTGGTTGGGGTGTATAAGTTCATTTGTTTTAAGATAGGATAAAAGGTGTTTGTTAATATGTTTTTCTAGAGGTTTTGAAAGAACAGACAGAATTGAGATAGGTCTATAGTTTGAAGGGTCTTTGTTATCTCCTGATTTGTAAATGGGTATAACCTTAGCTTGTTTGAATGCTTTTGGAAAATAGTTTTTGTCTATGCAAAGATTATATATGTAGGTAACAGTCTCAGTTATGACGTGTGCAGACATTTTAATAATTTTGCCGTCTAGGTCATCCAGGCCTCGGGTTCCTGTCTGTTTCAGTTGTAATAGGGCATTGAACACTTCATATATTGCAATTGGTGGAATCGTTAAAGTAGAATTTGATATTTTTGATTCGCAAAAGCGTTTTAAAAAACTTAAATCATTCAGTTTTGATTGATCGTTGGTAATGACTGTGTCAGATACATTTGCAAAATGACTGTTTAGCTTATCGGGGGGTAATTCTTTGACTGTGACTTGAGGTTTTGATGCATCTTTATTTGTTAGAGTGTTAATGGCCTTCCAAATAGAGCGAGAATCATTTTTTGAGGCGACTAAATTTTGAAAGTATGTTTTTTTGGAAGCACGTATTAAAGATGTCACTTTGTTCCTCTGCTTTTTTAATTCTTCGTGTTTCCTTGCTTTCAGTAGCCTATCTCTTTGATGCATGGCCTCTTCTATCTCCTTTGACAACCATGGAGGTTTCCTTGTGTACTTAACACGCTTGGTCATAAAAGGCGCATGCTTATTATAAACAGAACTAAATGTTTTGTACCAAAACTCAAGAGCTTCATCGGGGTCTGTATACTGGTATACTTGTGAGAGTTGAGAGTGAACCAAGTCAAGCAAAAAAGCATCTTTGTCAAAATGAGTAAAACATCGGTACTGTATTTCTTTATGTGCAGCTTTAGGAATTTTTACACCTTTTTTAAACCATGTAATGCAAATAGGTAAATGGTCACTACAACCACACACAGGGGAACATACTTCGGCAATATTTTGTTTGGTAGTAACATAAATATGATCTATCAAAGTTTCAGAATTCGTAGTAATTCGAGTTGGTTTATCTATTAGCTGATGTAAGTTAAAGTTTTCATACAGTTGTTTCCATTTAATATGTGGCTTTAAAAGATTGATGTTAAAGTCTCCTAGTAATATTATTTCTTTTGCTTCTAGACAAACGGCATCCATCATTAAAGTGAATCTATCAAACCAGTCAGTACGTTCGGAAGGGTTCCTGTATGTGAATCCCACGAGAATTGGTTTACTTCGCTTTAGACATACTTCTATCCAGATAGATTCAGTATTGTGTTGTTCTAGATGCGAGGCACGCTTTAGGTTAACTGAGTGGGAAAAGTATAACAACAGACCTGTGTCTTTATGGGTTTTGGGGTCTAGGCGCATAACTTTGTAACCAGGCATTGATACGTCAGAATCAGATACATGATTTGATAATCGGGATTCTGCAAAACAAAATACATGAAAGTTTCTTCCAGAATTGAACAGAATTGAGGAGATATCAGTAAGTTTGTTAATGGCATGATTAATGTTTAAGTACCCTATTCTTAGTCCATCCTTAGATGGCCAGGTGTTTATAGATATAGGCATAGTAACAAAGAAAAAGAAATAGTGAAACCTAAATTATGTACACTGTGGAGTAAAGTTTAAAAAATAAAAATAAAAAAAGCAAAACAACACTTAATTACCGAAGTTAAGTAATGAACAATATGACACGCGTAAGCAATCAATAATTATACAAAACGTTTTACACGATATTCAGCCTTACTAGAAGAGCAATGAGAGAGAGAGAGAGAGAGAGAGAGAGAGAGAGAGAGAGAGAGAGAGAGAGAGAGAGAGAGAGAGAGTAGTGTACATATATATTGTTTGCTAGGTGATATGTTTATGGCAGAATACTGTACTTAAGATTCTGTTTGTTGAAATGTATGATAATGTGGTTTTTGTTATATGAGTTGTTTGTACAGCGCAGTGATTTTAACTCTGGTTACAGAATAGCGCTTTATAAGAATCATTTATTATTATTATAATGTCAAAAGGAAATGACCTATCATGCACATGGAGGGAGTGGGGGAGGTGATGAATAATTACGCATTCCTACAACAGTGTTTTATTATTGTTTATTTGAGCGCTGTTTTTGACCCAGCACGTCACTGAGAGAAGAAACATTATTCTAAGCATCTATGTTCCGTTTGATTTGCGCCCTTACGTGTCTCCGTGCTGCCAGGTTTTCGATGCAGTAAGTAAGTAAACATAATAATAATAATTCTTATAAAGCGCAATTCTTTAACCAGAGTTAAACTCATTGCGCCGTACAAACATCTTATCACAAAAACCACATTAACATACATTTCAGCAAAACAAAATCTGAATTATTGTAGCTTTAATTACCATTATCGCCTATCGAACAAACACACACACACACACACACACACACACACACACACACACACACACACACACACACACACCACACACACACACACACACACACACACACACACACTGACATG
>JABMCL010000190.1:632500-647500 GCA_018857735.1 Alviniconcha marisindica | reverse complement strand
AGCAGAAAAGAGTTGGAGAATCTCAGACAAGTGAGTGTCGTCATGCACTGGAGGAAAGGAGGGGAGAGGGGTGGGTGGGGGGGGGGAGGGAGGGGTGGGGGGGGGGAGGGAGGGGTGGGGGGGGGGGGGGGGGGGAAGCAGGGCGCACGCACACACACACACACACACACACACACACACACACACACACACACACACACACACACACACACACTCACACACGCTGCAGTTTGATGTGGCACCAGCCATATATGCCATGCCAGCGCTGTAAGTACACCACTTCGGTGGATATTCAAAAAACGCGCTATAAAAAGCTAGTCACTCACGCTGAACCACATGCGAGCGCAGAGAGTCTGCTCGAGAGAGCGGAGAATAGCGCTATATAAGCGATCATCAATCAATCAATCAATCAGTCAATCAATCAGTATTCTAGAGGCAATGATCTTTCCATCCATTGTTACTGTTGAGGTCTTTGTTTGCCGACTCCAGGCAAACTGTAACGTTCGAACTGTATTTGTATGCCCAGCGTTGGAAACTTTTGTATTTTAATTCAGCTCGGAATGGCATCGAACCAGTCAAACTGTAAAGGTGTTACACTTAGCCCCAGATCATTGACTGCAAACATTAAGAGAACCAATTTTTGCGGCTGTGTTAATGAAAGAACTCTCTTGCATGGGATGACTGCAGATAACTGAAATATCCTACTGATTGTGCAATATTTCGCATGACAGTGAACTTGTTTAAGTTGACCATGATAGTCTCCGATGTCAAATATGTAAAATGTAATGGGCTCGTGCAATATGTAAAATGTAATGGGCTCGTGCAAAGTCAGTTTTGTTTGTCTGTTCATTTAGCATTTGCTTCAAAGGTGCAGTGTGTCGATTAACCTTTGTGGTGAACTTGGCTTCAACCTTGCTCCGTAACTGTTTTTCATTTGAATCGTAACACGTAGCGTGTTCCCTTTAATCCTCACAGGAAAATGGAAGCCTCGAGTACAGGAACGAACAACTAAAGATCCAAGTGGAAAAGTTACAGAGACGATCACTTGATCTGAGAACCGCTCTGTTTGACCATGAATGCAGCATGGTAGTCCACAAGGCTCCTATGGTCCGGATCATCCTAGTCCCGTCCTTACAGGGACGCCAGGCATGGACCGTCAACGGCGATGGCCAAGGAGTGGAAATGGAGCTGATGGAGGACGGCACCACGCGTTTTTTAAGGTCGTTGTGGTCCAGTTCGTCACGCTCCCGTCTGGCCAGCGACGGCGAAGAGGAGAGACCGAAGCTGCAGACGATCTCGGGATACGCCCGAATAAGCGGGAGGAGGGTCACCATTCAGGACGGGGTGATCAAGCAGCTCATCCAGTGTCGCCAGCAGCCTCCAGCCCAGACTGTCCTGACCGTCCCGAAGTTAGCGACGGCGACCACTACCACCAGATCGAGTTTTATTGCCAGTCAGCCGGAAGCCTTTGAGTATCAGCAGCATCACGGCTGTGCAGCTGGATCCCTCTGTGAAACCACCGAGTCGAGCTTCGAGGAGGCCAGGCTGTGCTGCCTAGGATCATCCGACGGCCCTGTAGGCGGCCAGCCCTTGCTGTCCGGAGGTTTCAGCATGGACGAGTTGGAAGGCAAGTCCTTTATGGAAATGCTGCGAGAAGATGCTGACGGAGATATCATGCTGGGAAGCGAATGGTCAGAGGCCGTGACACAGATGCCTCAAGTCAGGACGGAGCCCGATGATACCGTACAGATTGAGCCGAAGGTCGCCGAGGCATCTAAAAGCGCCGCCTTCGCCCAGGACACCACGACACAGGAGTCTGGCTTTAACGACGCAGTCTCAGAAAACGGCTGTGCGTCGACTTCTGACACGATCAACATGCCATCGTCATCAACAGAGCGCCTGGCCGAGAAGTCGCCGATGAGCTCCAAACTGCCTGTGGACGAACATAACGAAACGTTAAAGGAATCCAGCGGAAAGGTGTTTACGAGCGCCCCGAGAGCATCGGACGCTACGGTATCTAAAGCTTTAAAGAAGCGGACGGTCGTTCTGATGGACAGATGGCGCACCGAAGAGCAGGCCGGGACCGCGGCGAAGAATTCTACAAAGCCTTCGGACTGTGTGACCGTTACTAAAAAGCCACGACCGAACTTCGTCAACCCATGGGCAGTGATGACCAGTACAAAAACAGGCCTGGAGACCGCCCAGACCTCCTCGTCGAGCAGCTGGTTCCGCTCACGCGCAACACCGGGTGAGATCAACAAGAAAGACTGCGATTTCGGTACAGCCGGTAAGACTATCGTCACAACCTCTACAGCCGTCACGACAAACCCAGCTGCGGCAGCTAAGCCAGCCACCGTGACAAGCCTAACAGCCGACACGGACGTGTCCTCTAACTCCGAACTGCCGGCAGTAGCGGCGTGTGTTACGATCGACACAAACGTTGAAGCTGCAGCCACCACAACAGTCCCAGCGGCGAGAAAAGCGGGTCTAGGCCCACGCGTTTCCCTCGAAGCATCCCATACCAGCCGGCCCGCTCCAGCGCGCGCATCGTCCTGGCACGACGACCTAGAAGGGGCACCCAGACATGCAAATCGCACCCGCTTTTTGTCCCTGCCTACCAGACTATCCGACGTAGCGCTGGAAGAGATTTGCGGCATCGTGGAAGAGGACGTAGAGACGGTGGAAGAGGCGGAAGAGGTGGTTGACAGCGACATCGTCACGGCCGCCCTCGGGGCTGAGAGCATCTCCCAGGCGGAAGCCAGCCCAGACACCGGCATCACAGAAGACGAAGGCGGCGGCGGCGGCGACTCCTCCTCGGGGATGAGCACAAGGTCCACGGAAGCCGAGCGGACGTCGACAGACACGGCGGCTCCGACCGTGGGCCTGGTGGCCTCCGAGGAGCTACCTTCCACCCCGCGCACCCCGCCCTCCCCGGCCCCTGGCTCCCCGTTCCGCGCCAAGCAGCCGTTTGCCGGAAGCACGGAGAAGGAGAAGGTCGGCGGTGGAGTCAAGCCGGTGTTGGCCGAGGACACTCACGTCATCGCGTCCTGGGAGATTGTGTGCGAGGTGCCCTGCACGGACGTTGGAGAGGGCGGAAAGGAGCGTTCTTGGCAGGCTTCGGGCGCCTCAGAGTGCACAGCGGGTCGAGTCATGTCCCAGTCTGTCTGACCTTTTTGGCCTGCTCTGGGGTCTTCGCTGCCTTCGTCCGTGCCATTTTTCTGTTTAATGATGATGATGATGATGATGATGATGATGATGATGATGATGATATAAAGCACACAATCTTGCCCGGAGAAAGACTATTCTAAGCGCATACAGGCACACAAACACAAGCACACACAGGCACCAGCGCACACACGAGTATACTGACTATACAAAGCTTAATTGCACCGCCCCGACTGCAAAATCTTCCGATAGCTTCGCCGTTGCCTGACACTGCACATTGTATATATGCAGTTTACCTCCCCCCCCCCCCCTTTCCCCCTCCCCCACCCCCACTGTGGCCCGGGAGTCGGCCTTGGTGACTAGGCTTTGCCCACATTTTTGTATTCTGTGCATACGGTGTGTGTATATATATATGGTGTGTGTGCATACGGTGTGTGTATATATATATATATATATATAATGCTCGTAGTTGTCACATCTCTCAAGTTGAGAGATGGAATTAAGGGTAGGTAGTAATAAAATGATTCATTTTCTTTATATATTGCTGCTTCTCATATGGCACATGTACTTGTATATTATACATTGTTAGCTGTCATAATTATATGTATTATGTTTGTGAAACTTAGAAAATGTTGGAGAATGTTGTAAAGCGCAGTGAGTTTGGGTACACCAGAGAATAGCGCTATACAAAAGTTATCTGTTATTATTATTATCTATCTTAGTTTTCATCATCTTTGTACAAAGCATCGGGACAACAGAATCAGACTGTAAAAGCCTGTAAAAGCAGGGTTGAAAAAGTTTTTTGTTAACATGTTAACCTTGGTACCTGCAAGCACACATATATTTTAAAAGGAATCAGGTTTACCGTTACAGTATTTTTTTCTTCCCCTGTGGCCTGCAAACTATAACATGAACTAAAATAAAACAAGGTCGAAACACCCAAATCAGTGTATCGTCCTTGAAGAATCTCAAACATCCCCTCTGACACCCCCCCCCCCCCCCCCCCTCCCCGCCCCCTTTTCCCCACGACCGTCCGACCATAACAGTTGCCCGACTGGAACCACCGACTTCAGTCTCCTGAAAGAATCTCAAGCATGATCATCCCATTGCGATCAATACATTTTCCACCCTTAACCTGAGTACATACAGTAAAGTAATCGACCTGATCTCGGGCATAAAAAACCCTTTCGCGACAAACACATTGTGTACAGTTTATTTTTCTTATAATTATCTCTGTTTTTGCCAAGACATTATGTCCTTCTGGAAGTGGAAGTGTTGAAACGCAACGCAGACTTGACACAAGGACGATAATTTTACTACACGGAACCTCCAGAAAACAAATATATATATGTATATATATATATATACAACAGCACAACGTTATGGCATCTCTCTCTCTCTCTCTCTCTCTCTCTGTATGTATACACACACACACACACACACACACACACACACACACACACACACACACACACACACACACACACACACCACACACACCACACACACACACACACACACACACACACACACACACACCACCACACACACACACACACACACACATACAACACACACAACACACAGACACCAACACCACACACACACACACACACACACACACACACACACACACACACACACACACACACACACACACACACATATATATATATCAGCAAGCGAAATTAGACGACAGTGAAATACTAGCCGGTCTAATCTAATAGTATAAAGCGCCATGTAGAACATTCAGCTATGCGCGGAATGGTGACATTCGGCCCGAGCAAGTGTCGGAGAGCATGAACTGCATACGCAGAGAGGTGTCGTCAGTAGTTTAACACGTCGCAGGTTCCGGGGCTCTGTGTCTAGTATGAGCAATTTTCAGACTGGCTTCCGCATTGGAAGTCCGTGGATTCAGAACATTTAAGTCCTCTCCGCTGAGAATTCAGATCTGTCGAAGGTTCCCGCCCCACCCCCCCCCCCCCCCCCCTTTAAAAAAAGAGAGAGAATTTTTTTATAAAAAAAATATATAAAAAAGAGAAAAAAGAAGAATCTGGAGTAGGTCAGAATATAAGCCTTGCATACTTCGCCTAACCTCCTGACAGGAAGCCTGCCTTTTTAATTTCAACCCTCCCGGTTCATTCGACATCATTCCCCCCCCCCCCCCCCCCCCCCCGATCATCCTCCGACGTAAAGTGATGTGGGCCACAAACAGCAACTTTTACTTGCCATTTGATGAATATCCTTTTGTCATGATAGATTTAAAAACATAATGTTCATTGTTGATTTATTGAACTTATTTTTGAGGTTGTTGTAAAACTGTTTGATATTGGATGTCTGTTGTTAGAGCCTTACTGTGTTTCGTCCTCACATAATTAATCTACAAGGCTGTTGACTGACTGCGGGAAATGATACATCTGCCTTGGAGTGCAGTGGCATGGTGACTTGCCTGTTGACTGAGCGCGCGCGCACACACACACACACACACACACACGCACGCACGCACGCACGCACGCACGCACGCACGCACGCACGCACGCACGCACGCACACACGCGCACGCACACACGCACGCACTCTTACAACACTGACTTCTTGAAACTGTTATGTTTTTTGGTGGTACAGCTGCAATGCATTGTAATATTTTTTGACGCGCACCCGTATAGTCTTAAGGCATAGTTCTTGCTTTGAGATGCATGCATTTGTTCCCTTATGAATGAAAATATTGTGCATTTGTGTCATTCTCCCAAGTAGCCGAATTGCTTACCTTCCAGTCGTTGACAACCATATTGCCCCCCCTCCGCCGACCCCCCCCCCCCCACCCCCTCAACACATGGACTTCACATTGCGATAATGGATGCCAGTTTTGATGCGATTTTTTGCCTCTTTTTTTCCCTTCCCTTTTTAATTGGTGGTCACTTTTTTTTTTTTTTTTAGGAAAGGGGAATCATGACAAGTGGGCGATAATATATTTCTCTCTGTCTCTCCTCTCTCTTTCTCTGTCTCAAAGCTCAGTTTTGTTGTTGTATATTATAAATGTTTTCGTCAGTAGCTGTTTTTACAGCCCAGTGGGTTTCATTTTCTTTAGAGGATAGCACTTTACAAGAATCATCGCTATTATTAGCTGCCATTATTAAATCACGACGCACTAAATTTCATTATATGACGGGAGTTCTTGGCTGGTTGGCTAGCGTGTTGAACTGTAAACCCTGGTGGCCTGGGTTCAACTTGTGGGCGTGAAGGACTGTTTATCTGTTCTTCCGAGTCAACGTTTGTGCCGAGTTAATCGTCAGTGCTTGTCTAGCCTTCATGTGTGTGTGTGTGTGTGTGTGCGTGCGTGCGTGCGTGCGTGCGTGCGTGCGTATGTGTGCGCACGCCAGGAATACACTATTATAACTATAAACATTATCATTTTGGAGGTTTTAATGCATGTGTGGCAGAGTGGTATTTTCAGTGTGTGATTGTTTCATCACAGATTGTGGGGATTGTGTTTGATCCTGACTTTAAGTAAACATGATGTTTAACCTAGATGATGATGATGATGTGGGGCTTCATGTCCTCGGATGTCGGGTTGAGATATTAGGGACAAACTGGCTTAACCTAGATGATGATGATGAAGTGTTGCTTAATGTCCTCAGATGTCAGTTGACATATTAGGGACAAGTTGTGACCAATGCCGAAGCACGGTTCAATAATTCTTTACGTCCACGGAAACCAGAAGGCTCGTTAGGACGGACAGTCCAGGACGTCCACCTCGACTCTCACACAGCTCCTGAACTATGCTTAACCTAGACTTTTACAGGCTTAGTATCAATTTACTTATGTTTAGTCAAGAATTGAGTCTTGATTATTAACTGTATTTAATATGCTGTTTTATTGGATTTCCTCATAGAATTCGGATGTAGTTTTTGATTATTAGTGCAGTAATTAATGATGAATATTGTCTTAAAAAGGAGTAAATGAATCTAGTTATATTAAGGTAGAAATTATAATGTTTGGTGTCTTACAAAGTTATGGTGACAGAGTTCTGCCCCATGTATAGTATATGATTTTTTTTTAACAAGTTCAGAGTTTGTTTTCTTGTTGCAAGTGCAACAAGAGAAAAGCATGAGTTTCATGTTTAGTGGGCTCTAGAAGTTCTGAGCTCACAGCTCACTATATACATGATCTAGCAACGGGTTTAGTGGGCAGTTACAGAAGTTATTTATCTGGAAGAAGAAGGAGCCTTTGTCAAATTGAGAAGGTATGTGAATCTATACAATTTTCTTAATGTAATACTGATATTTTCCCTATGGTATTTGACACGTTTAATTTCATGACTCCTTCGCTTATTTTGTTCTATGTATTTATTTTATTATTTTGTCATTTCCTTTCCTTAGCTATTAAAGTGTTACCATCATGGTTTATGCAGCCGTGAAGTAAGTTTTGTGACTTTTTGTCTGCTGTCATATTTTGGAATATGTTATGGTCAACATTACTCTTTGTAATGCTAAGAGTGCTGCGGCTATTGACCAGGATTGTTTTATCAGTTACCTTGTGTTATAGATTTTTTCTGTTCCCAGCGTTTTCTAGGAAGTTAGTATTCCTGCTATTTAATAATGCTGATATAATTCCTGTTAGCAAGTTCTTATATTTCTTTTTCTTTTTGGACAGGGCTACAAATGCTACTGTTACACATCTGTCTGCCAATACTACTATACTACAGCCTTGAAATAAACAGCCACGGTTCCCCTTGCCTCGCCTCATGTTTTTCCCCACGAACCCGCCAGGGGCATAAACATATACATGCATCATAACCCGGCAACATATACATTATTGTTGATCGTGTAAAGCGCAGTGTGCTCATACTTGTCGGTGAGATACGGCGCTATAGAAAATGGCCGCTATTATTATTATTAATTAAATAATTAATTAATTATTAAATACTAAGATTGTTCAGCACCTTAAACATCTCATGTCCACCTTTAACTAAGAGAAGCTCTAACGGCCGGTGGCACGGAGACAAACAGATTACTCGTGACAGCAGAATAGTCAAAATGATGGCTGCGGCCATTCCTAATGGACAGTGGATTAGATCACTGTCGCGCTTTTGATGGAGTGTCCACATGGACTGACTTCTTTTCGGGTACAAAAGAAAAAGGTCATTGTATGAATGGGATAAAGAGTGTTCCAACTAAGATTTCACCTGTTGTTGGTACCTGGGAATGATAGTGTTTCAACCGAGTTTTCAGCTGTTGTTGGCACCTGAAAATGCATGCAGATTAACCCTTTCACTGACATGCTTGCCGCGCCGTCACTCTGAAAAAGACCATATTAGAGCGCCTAATCTGAAATCATTAAGGCCTTTTTTTCCCTTTCGCAGAGGTACGTGAAATGATCTCTATCAAAATGTACAGCAGTGAAAGTAGACTTGGTATAGGACCATCAAATATACTGTTTGCAGGCCTGTATGTGCGCACTTTTGACCACAGAAATTTTACAACCCGGGGCAGTGAAGGGGTTAAACTACACGGTGAAGGGGTTAAACTACACGGTTTCCGCCATGGCCTCGGCGATCGCTCACTCGATCCGAGAAGATGGGTGTTGACAGGCATCGCGGCAGCAAGGGTCTTGGTAGAGATACCATACCGCTGATGCCACGCCTCTTGTCTGGTCTCCCTCGCCGGTGGGATACCATATATGCAGAAATTAGAATCCCGTCTGTTAGGGATCGACAGCTGTCGAAGGTTCCGCCCTGTCTTTAAGGCCTGGAGTAGGCCAGAGTATAACTCTGCATGCTTCTCCTGCTGTCAGGAATTCTCTTTTTTCTTCTTCTGCTGTTCCGGTTTGTTCAACTTCATTTTTGTCGGTCCTCTTCAAACGTAAAGTAACGTATATCATAACCATGAATGAAATAAAAATATATCTGTGATATAATAAATCGTATGTCAAAATGTGTGATTAGATGACTCGTGTTTCGCAATAATATATATATACATATAAAGCAAACATGTAAATTAGTGGATTAGCTCTACATCTCATTTTTCATCGTTTTTCGTGTTTTAATTGTTGTTTAAGCGTAGTTTTGTAGCTTGATAAAGGGGATTACCCCGAAAATTTGCATGTTGTGTTTTGTCCTAATAAATAGCGTTATTTTGAACTTTTTATGTGTTTGGATCACAGCTGAAAGAACGTGAAATTTACCTATACATTCTATTTAAACACGTGATGCTGAGAAAATGTACAATAATCTGAATGTAATAAGAATAGAGGATGGCTAGTACTGGATTTTACCTAGCTTTTCTAAATCGTGTGCGGTTCATGTCGACCACTGTTGTGTGAGAAACACAACTCATTGCACGTGTGACGTCGATCGAGTGTTATTCACTTCCTTGGATATTTTGGTTTTTATTTAGTGATAAGAATTTGTTCTCAAAATTTACTGATTTGAGTTGTTGCTTATTTTAAAGGATTCAGATGACGTTCGATGGCTCATTTGTAAATCTTGATTGCATTTACGTCCCCATGTGTTGGAATGTACATACTATGCAAATGGAATGTACACAGTATGCAAATGAACAAAAGAGTTATAATACCGTTTGTACGTATGTGTCGGACATGTACACATAATGAGGGCTTTATTGGTAATGGTAATAATGCTTTGATGTCAATATCATTGTAATCATATATATGTAAGAATCTGAAATTTTTCAATGTGTGTATTTAGGCATTTAGACGTCATTGCGTTTTGTATACATGTATACATGGTGATGCCATCACCCCTATTTCACTTGCACGTCGCTGTCATGCCAACTTTCTTCCAGACACTTCAGGCAGTCACTTGAAAAACTGCATCAATCGCTATCTCTCTCTCTTTAATATTTTAATTTATCATCGTTTTGTCGCTTTGAAATCGGGGTTTACTTCGAACACGTGCACGCGTTTTGTATTGTCTCATTGAAATTAGCGTTCTTCTTCAACAGTTTATGCGCTCTCTCGAACGTTTGAAAATCGCAGATTTGTCGTATTTGTCTCTGCAAGTGTCAGCAAGGCTAGACATAGCGAAGTGTCGAAGTGGTACGCTGGAAACGGCGAGGCACTGCGGAGCTGTGTCTGGTTTTGTAATGTAATGTCAAAGAGCATTAATTTGTAAGGCGCCCCCACCTAACATAAGCGCTCAATACAAAAACAAGAAACCAAGTCTTGTAAGCTGATTAGCATGGAGAAAGAAAGAAAGAAAGAAAGATTTTTTTATTTTTTTTATTTTTATAGAACACACCTTTTGTAATGCATTGTAATGTAAAAGAGTATTTCTAAGGCGCTTACATCTGACGCGAGTCCGAAGCGCACAGTACAAAAACAGTAGGGCCAAGAAACTATATTATGTACGCGACCTAGAGCGCAATGAACCCTATTGATTCCATAAACACACTACAACACTACATTCAACATCTTTTGTCATCACTTCCAACACACACACACGCACGCGCACACACACACGCGCACACACACACACACATACACACACACACACACACATACACACACATACACACACACACTCACACGCACGCACGCGCACACGCACACACACACGCACACCACCACCACACACACACACACACACACACACACACACACACACACACACACACACCACACACACCACACACACACACACACACCACACACGCACACCACACACACCACACCACACACACACACACACACACACACACACACACACACACACACACACACACACACACACACCACACACACGCAAACACACCACACAACTCACACACACACACGCACACAGGCAAGGCATTCAGAGTCCAGAGAACACATGGGTCGTGAGGGCAAATTTACATGATGCTATGGAAGAAGAATGTCGAAGAGAGTAGGGTAGATTGTTCCAGAGTAATGATGTTTGATAGAAGAGGAGAGATGGAGAACAGTACTCGTAACAGCACCCCATGAGACAGTTAAACAGTGCAAGATGAAATGTAGGCTACTTATCTGCTTATCTGCTTGTGTGCTACTTATCTGCTTGTCTGTGTGTTGTTTTGCCGCTTGACAAAGGGCTTACCCCGAAAATTCGCATGTTGTGCGTTGTCATTTTTAAATAAGCGTTCTTTTAAACCTTTCATTTGTTTGGATTTTTGTTTTAGAACGCTAGCATCATCCTAGTTCACAGATTTGGTTATTTTTTAAACATTTTTTTGAAAATAATGATAATAAAACTACTTATAGCGGTCATTTCTATATCACCGGTGGTACGACACTTCGGCGCGCAAGTAAAGGGTTAATTTAAACATGTTTGTATCCCCCCCCCCTCCCCACCCCCCCACCCAGGAGATCAGTTTGGCTTGCAGCGTTTTGAAAAAGGGTGATTAAACTGGATGATCATTTTGCTTTTGATACATTCTGTATCTCTCGCTGTTCCGGTGTTACGTATTCATCCATCATGTGCATAGAAAGTACATTATATCTGCACATAGATGCAGTCATGCGTACTTCTACTTGTATTTACATTTGGCAGAAATGTTGTATTGTATTCGTTGTGCATAAGATCGCCTCACGTTTAATATTGAACGTACACGTACGTTGCATGTTGTCCATTTGGTGTATTCAGATCTCTCTCTCTCTCTCTCTCTCTCTGTCTCTCTCTGTGTCTCTCTCTCTCTCTCTCTCTCTCTCTCTCTCTCTCTCTCTTCTCTCTCTCTCTGTCTCTCTGTCTCTTTCTCTCTCTATGTCTCTGTCTCTGTGTCTCTGCCTCTGTGTCTGTCTGTCTGTCTCTCTGTCTCTGTCTCTCTCTGCCTCTCTGTCTCTGTCTCTCTCTGTTTCTCTCTGCCTCTCTGTCTCTCTCTGTCTCTCTGTCTCTGTCTCTGTCTGTCTGTCTGTCTGTCTGTCTGTCTGTCTGTCTGTCTGTCTGTCTGTCTGTCTCTCTCTCTCTCTCTCTCTCTCTCTCTCTCTCTCTCTCTCTCTCTCTCTCTCTCTCTCTCTCTATATATATATATATATATATATATATATTCATTGACATGTTCACTTAGAGATGTCACCGCCAGCAAGTAGGCTGGTTAATTTGACAGAAGCAGGACAGACAAGTGTGACTTCCGTCTCACATCGGAGAAAGACACGAACGTACAATGTGAACCTTGACCTTGCGTTCGTCTGTTGAACGGGACTGACCTTCTCAAAACCTGATTCGATTAACAGGAAGAAGAGATCGAAATCGAGACTTTATGCTAAGAATTTGCCAAGAAATAAATATCCCAATGACTGTGTCTCGACTTTATAACGAGTCGGTTTTCTTCCCCCTGCAGGGCCGGACGTGGTAGATGGGAGGGGGGAGGAGGGGGAGGGGCGGGTGGGTGGGTGGGCGGGTGGGTCCGGAACCCACTTGAACCCTCTCCCTCCCAGATCCGGCCTTGCAGTGTACTCAGTCACCCGACACGTGCTTGCACCGCTCTAGAACAAGCGCCACAGAGTCCACAGTATGCGACAGGTTAACTATGACATTTAACGGTGTTTTGCACGTACAGTACGGTTAATCGTCAGTAACGAAACTCGTTTCCTAAATCCGACATAAAATCAACAGGGCATTTGAAGACATAATCCTCGATTAGAAGTTTAATTTTGATCTCCATAACCTGATGTAGGACAAAAACTGTCTTGAAAAGGTTAGCGCCTTCAGTCGGCGTGTTGCTTGCAACTTGACACCTACTTTCATGACCCTGGCAATCATAAAGCGGTGAATGCACTGTTGATATCAGCTGCATGTACATAATTACCTCAAGAATAAAGCAGATGTGATTTCCCCATTAACGTCCACACACCAAAGCGGCATAATTTTTCAATTAAAAATAAAGTTAAAAAAAAAAAAAAAAAAATCCATTAAAATAAAATACAACACAAAAAAAAAAAAAGAAAAAAAAAAAAGAAGAAGAGAAAAGACTGAGGGCACTTTGATGAAACGACCTCGATGCATAAGGAATTATATGTCTAACAGGCACGTGATTATCAGAAATGTATCACTTGCAACGATGTATAATTACTGACTTATGCTATCTGTTTCTTGGTGTAACTGTTAAATTTCGAAACTACAACTTTGTTCGAGTTTTTGCCTTAAACGTAGTACCTCAGGGCATTTGATAAAACAACTTCGACAGAGCTTGGTTTGGACACAATACAGCAGAGAAGAGAGAGAAATACACGCATAGGGAGTATTCGAAGTGTCACTTTGGAAGTGTTGACACAGACGTTCGAAAGGACATTAATTTAGAAACCACAGAACACTCTCCGTCAGCTCTTCCGCCCCCAGCAAGTAATAATGATTTGTATCGTCAGAAACTGGGTGACTGAGGACCAGCGGATAGAAATAAATAAAACAAATAAGTGCACAGAAAAAAGATACAATTAAAAAAAAGAAGAAGCTATCACATACATTCACATGCGCGCGCACACACAAACACACACACACTCCCTGTCTCTCTCTCACACACACACACACACACACACACACACACACACACACACACACACACACACACACACACACACACACACACACACACACACACACACACACACACACACACACACACACACACACACACACACACACACACACACTCTCGCACTCTCGCACGCGCGCGCACATGTACGCACAGATTGTGGAAGAAAAAGGAGAGGAAACATTCTTCTTTTTTTTTAGATTGTTTCTTTTCTTCACAATGTAAATACACCTCATCAGAATGTTTAAGAGTTAGTTCTGTGTGTAGAAAATCAATACACCTCATCAGAATGTTTAAGAGTTAGTTCTGTGTGTAGAAAATCCTTTGTCAATAGTCAATAGTATTTGAACTGAAATAGCAATACAAACTGAAAACTGTTCACTGTTGTTTCATAGGCTACACTGTTTTTCTCATCGGAAAAAACACACAAAAAACACACACATTTAATCGAACAACACTAGATGTACGGTTGAAAGTTGTTGTCAGTCATTCGTTTTGTTGAAGTAACAGGTCCGACTTTTGCACTTCACATTGTCTTTGTTGTTATTAAAACGTACTTTGGAAAAACCAGCTGTTGGTGTGTGTGTTGTGTGTGTGTGGTGTGTTGTTGTGTGTGTGGTGTGTGTGTGTGTTGTGTGTGTGTGTGTGTGTGTGTGTGTGTGTGTGTGTGTGTGTGTGTGTGTGGTGTTGGTGTTGTTGTGGGTGTTGTGATGTGAGTGTGTGGTGTGGGGAGGTGTGGGTTGGGTGTGGTGGGAGTGGAGTGGGGAGGAGAGAGAGAGAGAGAGAGAGGAGGGTACGTGCTTGAGTGAGTGCGGGCGCGCGCAGGTGTGTTTCAAAAAAAACATAACAAACAACAACAACAACAACACACACAAGCACGCACGCGCACGCACGCACGCACACACACGCACGCACAAACCACACATAAAAGAAAACAGGGAATTAAATCAGCGCTCGAAAGACGTCACGTAGACACAACAAAGACCTGAATCACCTTCGCTAACTCTGATCTGACGTACAAGTGAATACAAGGCACATAAACTCAACCAAAAGGTAAGAAATATCGGAAAAACCCAATTCCAATGGAGGCCAAAGGCATACAAATAACATTCGAATAATATATCAGTAAGCCCTAAATTCCAATAGGTTGAAATCATGTTACCGTATTTATAGCTGACGTGCATTTCCCCAGTCATTTGAAAGCCTTGCCATAAATAATACATTGTTCATTCGTCTGGTTGTAGAACTTGGGGGAGGGGGTGGGAAGGTGGGGGGCTTGCACTTGTGGGTGTTGACTGAGAAATCGAGTGTGTGTGTGTGTGTGTGTGTGCGTG
>JABMCL010000190.1:620000-625000 GCA_018857735.1 Alviniconcha marisindica | reverse complement strand
TTCAAAATCAGTCAAAAGTCAATAGTAAAAACTTAACACCGCAACATCACCCTATTTAAAAATCAGTCAAAAGTCAATAGTAAAAGCTTAACACCGCATCATCAACCGATTTCAAAATCAGTCAAAAGTCAGTAGTAAAAACTTAACACAGCAACATAACCCTATTTCAAAATCAGTCAAAAGTCAATAGTAAAAGCTTAACACCGCAACATCACCCTATTTGAAAAACAGCCAAAAGTCAATAGTAAAAGCTTAACACCGCAACATCACCCTTCTTCAAAATCAGTCAAAAGTCAGTAAGTTGAATATCGCAACACCATCCTGTTTCAGATCAGTTTAATCGGCAACAGCGCCCTATTTCAAAGTCAATGGAAAGTCAGTGATGAAGGTTTAAACATCACCCAATTTCAAACTAAGTTAAACGTCACACTGGTAGGCTACATGATGTGGGGCTTAACCCCTTCACTGCCCAAGCCTGTAAAATTTCTGGGGTCAATAGCGCACACATACACGCCCCCGAAGAGTATATTTGATGGTCCTTTAACAAATTTACTTTCAATACTGTTATGTGCACTTTTAAAGAAATCCGTTCGGGTGCTCATGCGAAAGGAGCGAAAAAGCCCTAATAATTTCAAATTTGGAATTTTTATTGTTCGTTTTTTTTTTGAATGGTGGCGAGGCAAGCATGGCAGTAAAAGGGCGTAATGTCCTCAGATGTCGGGCTGACATATTAGGTGATGATGATGAAGTGATGCTTAATGTCCTCAGATGTCGGCTGACATATTAGGGACAAGCTGTGACCAATGCCGAAGCATGGTTCAATATAGCTTTACGTCCACGGAAACCAGAAGGCTCGTTAGGACGGACAGCCCAGGACGGCCACCTCGACTCTCGCACAGCTCCTGACATATTAGGGTAAACATGGTGCTTAACGTCCACAGAAACCATAAGGCTTATTAGGGACGGGGAGAAGGGGGGAAGGGGGTATGGAGGTGGGGGAAGAGGGAGATTATACCTATCGCTACACTGTCACCACCAGAATGACTCGCATTAAGATGGGCAGCGATGAGAGCCATTTTAATGTTTCATTAATTGTGAGGGACAAAGTCACAAGACAGTGTCCACAAACCACAACCTTTTTTGAAGAGAAAGGAGAGCCGAAGCGGTACCGAACCGAAGTCCTTCCGCTTACCAGCCTAACGCCTTACCGCTAGGCCAAACCGGCTCACCATATTAGGGACAACATAGTAGGCTATATATGGCCCGCCTACCATACATGTCCGAGGGTTACCATCTGAGGTCAGACGTGCTGCGGGGTCACAACGAGGTCAGATGTAGGTCATGTTTTGACGGCTCGTGTGAGAGTGCCAGGCAATTTTTCTTATGCGTTACAAAGGAGCCTACTAATGCAAACAAACCCATACACAGATGAGTAGACCTGCAAAGCAACAAGCACGTGAAAGCAGCAAGGCAACCCCAGTCATTGTTAGTCGAATGATGACGCGAGGTACCAAATTTCATTCATAAGTGTGCATAATGTGTCGCCTTGTCCTACAAATGGTTTGTTTGGTTTAATCGCTGCTTGGATGTGCTTCGGGTGGGGTTGCATCATCATCATTTCAGGAACAGTCGCGCGCATTCAAAAGAGACGCGTGAAAACTTGTGGTTTCATTCTAAGCTAGCCATATCTGTTTGCAGGGGCAGCCTACATTTCGATCAACCCATCACAGCCCTTGTGTGGTAGGGTGTTATGGTGGACTTCCATCGTCTGGACTGCACGGAATACTGTGTGGTGAGAAGGGTCCAGCTGGACGTTTGTTTGTTTGTTTTTATAAGTTGATGCTGTAATGAGTACTGTTTCCATGGAAGCTGTCACTCTCGACAGCACGTTATCTAATTTCACAATTATCTCTCATGTCAGTCATTCCACATACTGGGAGCGTAGAGATGTTTACAAGTCGTTCTGAATATAGTCGCAATGCTTGGATTTTTTCCTTTCAATTCCTGCCACACATACACACACACACACACACACAACCACACACACACACACACACACACACATCCACACACACCACACACACACACACACACACACACACACACACACACACACACACACACACACACACACACACACACACACACACACACACACACACACACACACACACACACACACACACACACACACACCACACACACACACACACACACACACACACACACACACACACACACGGACACGCGAGCACGCATGCTCGTACGCATGCTCGTACGTACGCACGCACGCACGCACGCACGCACGCACGCACGCACACACACACGGACACGGACACGCAAGCACGCATGCTCGTACGCATGCTCGCACGTACGTACGCACGCACGCACGCACGCACGCACGCACGCACGCACGCACGCACGCACACACACACACACACATATACACACACGCACACACACTCATTTACTTCTCGCCAGACTGGTTTTACGATGAACGCTGCTGTACGCTGTGAACAACCTGACGAAAAAAGAAACTCTTTGAAAAACAACAACAGTAACAAAAACACTAACTAAACAATCAAGAGAAAGAGAGAGAGAGAGAGAGAGAGAGAGAGAGAGAGAGAGAGAGAGAGAGAGAGAGAGAGAGGAGGAGAGAGAGAGAGAGGAGAGAGAGAGAGAGAGAGATTTCGTAATCGCAACCTCCACCGCCACACACAGGCTATACGCATACGTCTAACGCGCGTTGAAACATACCGGGAAATTCCGATTTGACGCCTTTTCTCTCCCAGCATGTAAACAGAGAATGGACAGGTCAAGGCAGGAACACACACACACACACACACACACACACACACACACACACACACACACACACACACACACACACACACACACACACACACACACACACACACAACACACACACACACACACACACACACACACACACACACACACACACACACACACACACACACACACACACACACACACACACACACACACACACACACACACGTACATAAAGAGGAAATTATAGCTACGTGCACATTTCACACGCTGCCTCTTGCCGGTTATGTTTCCCACACAAGTAAGATCACAGCAAAGATTATAAGTGCACAGTATCATATACGTGTTATGAAAGTATGACGCGGATATTGATATGAGTAATGTAATAACTGTGTGAAAGAACGTGGCTGCTTACACAAAGAATAGTGCTCATATGTAAGATTCACTTATTTCAAATGTCAAAGCGCGTTAGACGTATGCGTATAGCCTGTGTGTGGCGGTGGACGTTGCGATTGCGAAATCTCTCTCTCTCTCTCTCTCTCTCTCTCTCTCTCTCTCTCTCTCTCTCTCTCTCTCTCTCTCTCTCTCTCTCTCTCTCTCTCTCTCTCTTATTATTATTATTATTCACTCATGTCGAATCACATGCGAGCGCATTGAGTCTGCTCGAGAGCAGAGAATAGCGCTATATAAAAGCGATCAATAATAATAATAATAATAATAATAATAATAATAATAATAATAATAATAAGATGATATAAAATAAACTTAAAACTGGAAGATGAAATAAGTAAGATAAACATTACAAGGATCTGCATATGGTTAGGCTAAGTGTTCACAAAAAAAAGTTAAAAAAAAAAGGTTTAAAGGACAAAACAGACGGAAACGTCCCGCTCCAAAATACCCTTCCATATACAATTAAACCTACATAGATGGACATAACTGGACAGATGCTGGTATAACTAATCATTATATTAACAAAAGAACGAAACAGGGAGAACACAAAGGGATTAACAGTATACCTATCCCAGACAACTATTATCAAGAGCCAGGTTATCGTTAACGGATAGTTTGAGTCCTATATATACTGCACCAACAAGCACTGTAATCTTCAGCCACGAAAGTACCTATTCTTACCTAATATTGATTTGCAGGAGAGCGAAAAGGACTTCATGGAGGACAAAAAAACAAGACATCGCAGGCAGAAGACAGAATGGGCACGCAAGGACAGAGCGAAGAAAAGAAAGAAAAAAGAAGACATGGAAATGGTGAGTTCATCTGACACGGAGGGTATTTGTGTCACTGTGGGGCATCCTTTCTAAGGATGTACCTCTGGTGGAGTTTATGTGCCTTGTATTTACTCGCATGCCAGGTGAGAGTTAACGCAGGCGACTCGGGTCTTTGTTGTTGTGTTAGTGTGTGACGTCTTTCGAGCGCTAATTAACTCCCTTGTGTATTGATTCATCTGACGAGCAACGTCATCTGACCTCATTATCTTCACGTTTTATTATAACATGACCATCATTTAAATGCACCGATTTGATCTACTCATGTTTTGAGTGTCGTTTTTTGTTGTTGCTGTCTTGAGCTGTATTGTACAAATATCTTTACTGATCCATCCATCTGTTTGTCAATCCCTCCCTCCTCCCTTCCTCCTTCTCAGTTTCCCTCCCTCAGTTCAGTCAGTCAGCCAATCAGTTCACAACGGTTAATATTTTTCTCTGCTTATTCACAAATATTTTAATTCATATTATTTCATTGGCAGTTGAACAAAGAACTTCTGAAGGACAATGCAGAACTTACAAATGACATCAAACGCTTCCGCGGATTGAAAAACAGCCAGAGAAAGTGTCTTCAGCACCACGGCTGTCGACTGAAGGTACTGCTTCCGGTGGATCCACCAAAGAAAAAAGTGACGTCTCTGACCTCCACGACGTGGGAAAAAGACACAACAGGAAGGATGGGATCGTGGTCTGCTCCGTCCAACAACAGCAGTGGATCGACTCTTCAGAACGTAGTGGCTCAAGCCCAAACCGCCGTCGATGGCAGGTTACTGGAACAGCTGGTCGATCTTGTAGCTGAGACCGATGTGCTCGGAGAGAAGAGCACACTGGCACTGAGGGGAAACATCGCCTTTATCGACGAAACTGATGCCAGTTTGTGGCTCGGGAACACTGACCTCAGGGAAATTTCCCGCGATGCGGGCTCTG
>JABMCL010000190.1:595000-607500 GCA_018857735.1 Alviniconcha marisindica | reverse complement strand
AACGTCAGGCTGTCAAGCCACTGGCGAGTTAGTTGGGTACCTACTTGTCCTTAACACTTTCTCTGCCCTTGGGATATTATTTGACGCCATAGGAAGAGCTTCCCATTGGATTAGTTGATGCCACACATTATGTGACGCTCTAGGAAGAGTGCTTCCCATTGGATTAGTTGATGTCAGACACGACATTATTTGACACCATAGAAAGAGTGCTTCCCATTGGATTAGTTGATGTCACACACGACATTACTTGAAGCTCTAGGAAGAGTGCTTCCCACTGGATTAGTTGATGTCACACACAACATTATTTGATGCTCTAGGAAGAGTGCTTCCTGTTGGATTAGTTGATGCCATACACGACATCCTGCTTGAATTCACACTTTCTGTCCATTCTCATGCAGAGCAAACCGGACTCAAAACGAACATTTCTGGATCGCTAAACCTCTTTCCGGGGCAGTTCTCTGAGAAAAACCAGAACCTGCACTGCAGACAAGACAGAGAAAGACACAGGACTAGGTAGAAGAACAAGACCAGAGATAGGGAAAGAGGAATCAAATGATAGCCCGAAGATTTCAGCAAGAAGAGAGACATCATACAGACATCCCGGCTTCCCTTTGGAAGAGGAAAATATTAATGTCGTCGATTAGGCGACTGACACTGGTACGTATGCAAGCGTGAGCTCGCCAAATTGGCTTGTACAGCCCAAGTACGTACTAAGCATTGACGTTGTAACAGTGAAAATAGCCAGTGCCCGTCACCGAATGAATCAAGGCAGTATATATACTCACACACGGAAGGGCTTTGGTGAGAAAGGAAACACGTGATAGAAGCTATATCACTGAATCTACGGTGAACACTTCCGCTTTCACAGGCTTCTTGTCAAAAGGTCAAAGTGGGTTTGTAAATAAGGCTTTTGCGATCAGCAAAACCCCGTGTGGTATGTAACCCCTGATCTCTATCCCCCCCCCCCCACTCCTCCCACTGTCTCCCCCCCCCCTCTTAATTACCTCTCCCTCCCCCATCAGTCTGTCAGTCTCTCTCTGCAGTCTCTGCTTGGACTAGCTGCCAGACAGGTTTGGCTGAATCTAAACTACAATCCTTGTAAAATGAAATTTTGGAGTTGCTAGACAGGTTTGGCTGAACCTAAACTACAATACTTGTCAACTGAAATTTTAGAGTTCGAGTTCTCTGCCTGTCTCCCTTGCCCATCGCCCTCTCCCCACCTTACATGTGTTATTTGGTAACAGGAAGCATATTTTGTGCAGGAAATTGCTTCCCCCACGTGAGGAAAACTGCTGTATAATTTTGTTGTGGCCACATCACAAACAGGCTTGCTGAACGTATAATAACCAACGTCGTGTTACCGTTTCTCGGGGAGCCAGGTTGTAATCAAAATGAGACCAGTAAGCCTGGGTAGAACAGGGTGGGTGTGTTGGAGGTGGCAAGGGCGTGTTCTGGTTCTTAAGCCCGTATGTCTGGGAAATGTTTAATTTCGCGATAAATAGGCTCAGAATAGCCCCTCCTTCTGTTCCCACCTCTCTTCCACGTCTCTCTCTCCCTCCCTCCCCCCCCTTTCTCTCCTCTCTCTTCCGCCTCCCATCATCCCCCACCTCCCCCTCTCTCTCTTCCCACTCTCTCCCCTCTCTCTTCCCTCCCCTCTCTCTCCTCCTCCCCCCAATCTCTTCCGATCTCTCTCCCACGTCTCTCTCTCTCTCTTTCCCCTCTGTCTCTCTGTCTCTGTCTCTGTCTGTCTGTCTGTCTGTCTGTCTGTCTGTCTCTCTCCCTCTCTCTCTCTCTCTTATCACCTCTCACCTTCCCCTCTCTCTTCACTCCTCTCTCCTTCCCCTCTCATCAACCTCCCCCTTTCTCCCCTCGCTCCCCCCCCCCCCTTGCTCCCCCCCCCCTTGCTCTCCCCCCCCCCCCACCCCCTACTCTTTAATCACCCTCCCGCCCCCATCAGTTTGCTAAGCTGTGACTGAATTTGGCAGGCCAACAGGAAGCTAGGACGCCGCAGCAAGCGCCAGAGGCAGCAGATCGAGCAGCTGAAGACGTGGGCGATGTACGCCAGGTCCTACCTCAGCCTTTGCTGCCAGCTGCTGGCGTATCGCCCCGCCGCCCAGCAGTCACCACACGTCCTGCTACCAGCCGGTCCGGCTCCTGGACCAGCATTTCACACGCCGGTTGCACCGGAAGCTGAGACGGCCTCCTCGTCCTCGCCGTCGTCCTCGTTGTCGTTGTCGTCGTACTACTCCTTCGCTTCCTCTCCTTCACTACTCGATGAGTCTGAGGCCTTAGAGACGTCGGCGTCAGCAGTTACAGGTGGACCATGGGGGGTGGGGGTGGGGGTGGGGGCTACTGCGTGTGTGAATGGATGAGAGAGAGAGAGAGAGAGAGAGAGAGAGAGAGAGAGAGAGAGAGAGAGAGAGAGAGAGAGAGAGAGAGAGAGAGAGAGAGAGAGAGAGAGGTGTACGCTTTTGGTTCAGCAAGGAACACCCATTTGTACTTGAACACTTCTCTTTGTGGACTCAGAAGTAATAGTATCAGCTCATGAAAGGTAGCATGATAGTAGAAAACAGAAATGAGGTTAAGGATAAAACTTTCCCTAGATACGCCATCATGTACATTTCAAAACCATACACGGAATGTCCTGTCCTCAAAACAAAACTATCTTTCGTAGGAAATACTCGGACGACCGGCCGAGATCTGGATCAGCCTCCAGACCCGGACTGGGATCGGGAATGCTCCTCGCAGACTGTGTCTATGGGCGTCGAAGGCAACCTCTTCGCTCAGGATCCAACAATCACCGGCACCTCCATGGGCCTTGATGACCGGGAACTGGTGCTGTTGCTGTCAAACTGCTGCCCTCGAGGACCTCTTCCTTTGAGCGGAATCGAAGAGACAGTCGCGGAGGCAGATGCTGATGCTGATGCTGATGCTGATGATGATGTGGGGTTTAATGTCCTCAGCTGTGAGGCTGACATATTAGGGACAACGGAGGAAGCTCTGGAGTGGGAGTCAATAGCTAGAAACCCAGAGAACAGTGGGGTCTGGGATCAAATTCCGAAGCTTATCAGCCAATCTTGACATATACTCTTTTTTGAATAACGTTGAGTTACGTAATCATGGCTTTTGCTGTATTCAACATAAAAAAATAATAGAATCCTGTGGTTAAAGAAGTGTTTACAAATTTTGATCATGCTGAGTGAGATAATGCTTACTGCAAACTCCAAACACATGAAAGGTTCAAAAGAACGCTATTTATTAGGACAAAACACAACATGCCAATTTTTTTTGGGGAAACCCCTTTATGAAGCTACAAAACGACACTAGAAAACAACAGTTAAACGACGAAAAATGAGATGTTGAGCTAAGACACTTATCTGCTTTTGGTTGAACTATGTTGCATCTGAAAAAAAAAGAGGAAAAAAAAAGAAAAGAGGACGCTTTTAATGCTATATATGATTGTTGTGATAATTATTTCTTTCGGCCTCTTCCTAAGCGCACCCAGCTTATACCAGTCCGAGCCAAACAGAATATGGTAGGCTTCCTATACTGGAAAAAAGAAGAAGATGTATGTAATGCTGTCTTAGATAACAGCACGCCTTACTTCACCAGTACGTAGGTCCCATATCCCGCTTATTTGCGTTCTTTTTCCATCTCGTTTCCCCTGATATAACCGTCCTGGTTGACTGGGCGATACTCCCATTTGCTTTGTATGATTTTTGTACGTGTATACTAGCCCACTTCCCCGTCTCCCATCATGTTCTTTGCGTAAGCGCTCAAGGCTTTTTAAGATACTGCGCTTTAGAAATGATCGTCAATAAATAACCGAGCGCATCTGCGCATTGTGTTTGTGTTAGTGTACTGTATGTCACTTTGTCTGTCAGTGTCACTAGCTTTGGAGTGTGGAGGAGGATTATGACGTCATTTAATTGTAATAATTCTTTTACGTATGTTTTACGTGCTATTATTTTGGACGTCACTGAAAGACGGCGAGAGAGCGCGAGAAAAAACGAGAGGCGACACTAAGTGCCTCTCGTCTGTGCCTCTAGTACATACCATCGGAGAAGAAAAGAAAAACAACAACTGAAGAACCTCTGGCTGTTGGTCGTTTGTTGTTGCTTACTTCCAACCTGCTCGTTTCATCGATCCATCGACCGTTTACAACAATATTAATCAATGAATTTCTAACGCGCCGAACCCCCCTCTATGACTAGACATGTGTGAGGCTCAAAGCGCTATACATGAAACATAACAACAGTACACAACCTAATTAATTTAATAACACATTACATATCTCACTCTGTGCCTCCCGCTCCCCCGCATCCACACACACACACACACACACACACACACACACACACACACACACACACACACACACACACACACACACACACACACACACACACCACACACACACACACACACACACACACACACACACACACACACACACACACCCAAACACACACTCGCAACTCCTCGCTTATCTCGCTGTGGCCGCTGGAAGAAGTGAGTTTATTTTAGCTATAGGGGTGCACACCCCCTCCCCTTCTTCTTTTTTGTGTGTGCGCCTGGGTCATATGGTTCAGGAGCTGTGTGAGAGTCGAGGTGGCCGTCCTGGGCTGTCCGTCCTAACGAGCCTTCTGGTTTCCGTGGACGTAAAGCTATATTGAACCAGGCTTCGGCATTGGTCTCAGCTTGTCCCTAATATGTCAACTGACATCTGAGGACATTAAGCAACACTACCTTCCTACCTACCTACCTGTACGCTTGGGAGCTGTACCAGCCCAGTTTTGCGACATCCTTCCTCCACTGTGTATGTGTGTGTGTGTGTGTGTGTGTGCGTGTGCGTGTGCGTGTGCGTGTGTGTGTGCGTGCGCGCGCGCGCGCGCGTGTGTGTGTGTGTGTGTGTGTGTGTGTGTGTGTGTGTGTGTGTGTGTGTGTGCCCGCGCGCGTGTGTGTGTGTGTGTGCTCAAACTCCAGCTGTTCGTGTATGCTCATGAAATGCCAAATTATGGAAAAATGAATGTTTCTGGCTAGCTTAACCCGTCTGCACGCCTCTTTTGGGGAGATATTGCAACCGCAGCACATATTCTTTGGCAGGGAAAGGGTTAAACTGTTGCTGTGCGCTGCATAGTTATGTGGGCAATATCTTCAGCCGTGGTAAGCTCCTTGCATAAAAGCATCCACTCTCCAGAAACAGAGATAGATCCTCTGAAGACGGCGTGCGGCTACCAATGAGGTGGGGTCGTGGAAAAACCGTCACACACAATTCTCTCATCCTATAAATACATTTGTAAGTAAACATGGTACTTAACGTCCACAGAAACCACAAGGCTTATTAGGGACGGGGAGAAGGGAGGGAAGGGGGTACGGAAGTAGGGGAGAGGGAGATTATATACCTATCGCTACACTGTCACCACCAGAATGACTCCTGCATTAAGATGGGCAGCGATGAGAGCCATTTTAATGTCTCATTAATTGTGAGGGACAAAGTCACAACACAGTGTCCACAGATCACAATTTTTTAAGAGAAAGGACAGCCGAAGCGGATTCGAATCGAGGTCCCTCTGCTTACCAGCCCAAACGCCTAACCGCTAGGCCAAACCGGCTCATTTGTCAATGTGCAATTGTATATATATACCGAGTCACACCCGGAGTGTCCAGCCGGCGAACGCTCCAGCAACAACCAGCAATCACTGCTACAATTCGAGTTACAGCTGCTGAAAAATGTGCCGCTGCGAAGTGTTTGGAGTTGAAACACCCACACCTTGCAGTGACAACTATACTCTTGCATGTGCAGAATTAATGGGAGGAAGTTTTACCACGGCAAAATCAACTTCACGGCGACAAAACCGCTTTTCGTTTTCGGCAGCTGCGAAACTTGTAAGAAATTTGCAGCTGCGAAAAGCGATCTGTTGCGTCCAAACCTCAGGTGTGCTTTTCTGCAGCTGCAAGAATCTGTTGCTGCAAAAACGGGAGGCTGTGTTTATCGCTGCAAAGCTGATATTGCTGCTACAAAATTACCTTTTTTTCTTTTCTTTTTCTTTTGTGTGTGTGTGTGTGTGTGTGTGTGTGTGTGTGTGTGTGTGTGTGTTGTGTGTGTTGGTGTGTGTGTGTGTGTGTGTGTGCTGCGTGGTGGTGGTGTGGTGTTGTGTGTGTGTGTGTGGTGTGTGGTGTGTGTGTGTGTGTGTGTGTGTGTGTGTGTGTTGTGTGTGTGTGTGTGTGTGTGTGTGTTGTGTGTGTGCGTCGTGCGTGCGTGCGTGCGTGGCGTGCGTGCGTGCGTGCGTGCGTGCGTGCGTGCGTGCGTGCGTGTGCGTGCGTGCGTGCGTGCGTGTGTGTGTGTGTGTGTGCGTGTGTGTGTGTGCGTGTGTAGCTGCAAACTTCACATGTGAACACAGATTTGCATTCGCAAAAACACACTTTGGCAACCGCACATACTTGCGGCTGCAACTCTCGAATTATGACAGCAACCGTCCGCGCTACAAAAAGGAGCGGTTTGTAATTGTGGCAGCAAACGATAGCACTATAGCCTACAGAAATAGGTTTGCAGTTCAGGTCAAAAGGTGAAGCGCGGTGGAAATACCCGAGTGACCAGGAAGTGTGGGCGTCAACAGCTTTCAGGGCCTGACCTGTAAATGATTTCACGGACCGCTGAGCAGGACCGGGGTTCTTCGGTCGACAATGCCAGTCTAGTAAGTCTCCAGCAAGCCTCCTTTTTGGGGCAGGACTGAATCTAACTTAAACACTACAGAGAGACTTGAGAGGACTTTTTTTCTTTTCTTCTTTCTTTCTTATCCTTATTGTTAGAGAACATCCACATTATAAAACCAACACCAGCCCACACCACACAACAACACACACACACACACACACACACACAACACACACACACACACACACAACCACACACACACAACACACACACACACACACACACACAACACACACACACACACAACACACACACTAAACAACACAACCCACAACAAAAACAACAACAACAAACAATCAACCAAAACAACACTAACAAACAAACAAAGAACACCACCCCCTAAAAGCAACAACAACAAAAAGAAAACCACCACCACCACCACCAAAACAACAACAACAACAACAACAACGAAAACAGCAAACAACAAAGACACGTTTACACACACACACACACACACTGTTTACTTACTTAGGAAGAAAGTAGAAGGCAGAAAGCACACTATTAAGGTTATCTGAAAGAATTGCTCTGTAATTACAATGAGTGTACACTGATCTGCACTTGTAATGGTTTTCATTTTTGCGGGAATCTAATTGAAAATAACTAAATTCTCCTTTCAGTGTTTATC
Organism: Alviniconcha marisindica; assembly: GCA_018857735.1. Lineage (NCBI taxonomy): Eukaryota > Metazoa > Mollusca > Gastropoda > Provannidae > Alviniconcha > Alviniconcha marisindica. The sequence goes on along the minus strand of JABMCL010000190.1, from coordinate 600,157 downwards.
ATGATGATAATGATGTAAGTCCTCAATGTCAGTGACATATTAGGACAAGTTGTAAATGCCAACACGGTTCAATAACTTATCAACAACAAACAGAAGCTACGCTAGGCCAGCTCAGGGGCCACCTCACTCAAACACTAACTATGACGTCCATACAAACATCAGCTTATTAGACGGGAGCCCAGAAGCACTGACTTTTCACTACAGCATCACAGCGCTCTGTTTGTCTCCCTAAGAAAGTAGACATGGAGCTTTAAGTCCATACAAACCATCGGCTTATTAGGGACTGGATCTCATGAAGGCCTGATTTCACTAGCTCCTGCGGGTCTTATTGCCTAAAAGTAGACATGGAGCTTTACGTCCATACAAACCATCAGGCTTATAGGGACGGGGAGCCCAGGAAGGCCCCCTCGACTTTCACACAGCTCCTGCGCTCTGTATTGTCTCCCTAAGAAAGTAGACATGGAGCTTTACGTCCACGAAACCATCAGGCTTATTAGGGACGGGGAGCCCAGGAAGGCCCCCTCGACTTTCACTCAGCTCCTGGCTCTGTATTGTCTCCCTAAGAAAGTAGACATGGAGCTTTACGTCCACTGAAACCATCAGGCTTATTAGGGTCGGGGAGCCCAGGAAGGCCCCCTCGACTTTCACACAGCTCCTGAGCTCTGTATTGTCTCCCTAAGTAAGTAGACATGGAGCTTTACGTCCACAGAAACCATCAGGCTTATTAGGGACGGGGAGCCCGGGACGGCCACCTCGACTTTCACACAGCTCTTGTATATTTTCTCCCTGTCATTGTTCTGCACTTTCACGAAGCAGGCGGTCTCGTATTCTCCGCTTGTGGTGTTATTATTATTCAAGACTAATAAAAAAATGAAAATAGCGCCCATCTACCACACAACATGGGCAACCCAGAACGCTTCACAATCGATCTGGCTACACGGTCAATATCAAGGGAACCGGGAATCCCCATAAGCGGCTGCTCCGCGTCTCACGTACAGCCTGACTTGCATTGGTCGGGTCTCTCGGCTACTGGTACCACGCAGCTCACAGGCCCACTCACTCACCTACCAACCGATCCCTGCGACATTGACACTAGGCCCGACGATCAGCTTACGATCGGCCCCGCAATTTAGGCTATAGTGTTGAATTCCATTCGATTTAGGAATCAGAAAATGACGTGTCAGATCCATGGAGACGTTGCGTGTGTGTGTGTGTGTGTGTGTGTGTGTGTGTGTGTGTTTGTGGCACGTGTTTCACCAGTGACCAGCAGAAGAAAGCGTGATCGGACCGTCATCGATTCGTGATCAGCTCGTGGTCGGCGGCCTTGAGGCTAGCATTTCATTGGCTAGCCGATACGTAGACTACTTAACTCGTTCCCCCCCCCCCCCTCTCTCTGAGGTGACACTGTGCGGTCGAGAGGATGTTAAATTCCAATGACTAATTACTAACTAGGTCTCATTCTCTTTCTCCGATCGGTAGAACTACTCCCCCCCCCCCACCCCCCCCCTCTATCTCCCCCTCTCTGTCTCTGCCTTATTTGCTGTTGATATGCTTAAAAATACATGTATAACTGAGTGATGTATACGTATTCACTGTATGTCTGGCGCTGTGAACTCACACGTTTTGTGTGGAAATGTTTACGCTTCGTGCATACATTTTCACTCATTCAATCATGCTTCATTTATGTATATAAATAATGCCCATACATTTTTGTTTTTCAATTATTGTTCATCAGTAAGCTAAGCAAGGACTAGTTGATAGGTTTTGACTGAGCCTAAGCTACAGTCCTTGTAAACTAGAGTTTTCGAGTTCGAGTTCTGTCTCTCTCGGTCTCTGTCTTTCTCTCTGTACCAACGTCATTGCGAAATACACGCACCTGTTGGGATGTGTGGCTGGCCTGTTGGGCATGGTGAGGTTAAGTAAACATGGAATAGTCGCATGGAGACATAACTTACTGGTTAACCTGGCAAGCGGTTGGTGAGCCGGTTTGGCCTAGCGATAAGGCATTAGGCTGGGACCTCGGTTCGAATCCGCTTATTCGGCTCTCCTTTCTCTTCAAAAGGTTGTGGTCTGTGGACACTGTCTTTTGACTTTGTCCCTCATAATTAATGAAACAGTAAAATGGCTCTCATCGCTGCCCATCTTAATGCAGAAGTCATTCTGGTTGTGACAGTGTAGCGATAGGCATATAATCTCCCCCTTCCCCCGCTCTCCCCGTCCCTAATAAGCCTTATGGTTTTTGAGGACGTTAGGCATCATGTTTACTTACTTGCAAGAAATTGCCTGGCGGTGCGGCTTTACTGAGTAACTGCACCCGGTACCCCCTTAAAGTTGTTTTAAGGTAAACCGTCGTAAATAACAATGACTATAAAAGTAAAACCGAAAACGCGTCATTTCTATCCAGTCTCGTCCTCCCCCTCAAAGTTGTTTTAAGGTAAACCGTCGTAAATAACAATGACTATAAAAGTAAAACCGAAAACGCGTCATTTCTATCCAGTCTCGTCCTCCCCCTCAAAGTTGTTTTAAGGTAAAGTCGTAAATAACAATGACTATAAAAGGAAAACAGAAAACGCGTCATTTCTATCCAGTCTCGTCCTCCCCCTCAAAGTTGTTTTAAGGAAAACGTAAATAACAATGACTATAAAAGTAAAACCGAAAACGCGTCATTTCTATCCAGTACCGTCCTCCCCCTCAAAGTTGTTTTAAGGAAAACGTAAATAACAATGACTATAAAATCGAAAACGCGCCATTTCTATCCAGTCTCGTCCTCCCCCTCAAAGTTGTTTTAAGGAAAACGTAAATAACAATGACTATAAAAGTTAAACCGAAAACGCGTCATTTCTATCCAGTCTCGTCCTCCCCCTCAAAGTTGTTTTAAGGAAAACGTAAATAACAATGACTATAAAAGTAAAACCGAAAACGCGTCATTTCTATCCAGTCTCGTCCCCACCCTCAAAGTTGTTTTAAGGCAAACGTAAATAACAATGACTATAAAAGTAAAATCGAAAACGCGTCATTTCCATCCAGTCTCGTCCTCCCCCTCAAAGTTGTTTTAAGGAAAACGTAAATAACAATGACTATAAAAGTAAAACCGAAAACGCGTCATTGCTATCCAGTCTCGTCCTCCCCCTCAAAGTTGTTTTAAGGAAAACGTAAATAACAATGACTATAAAAGTAAAACCGAAAACGCGTCATTTCTATCCAGTCTCGTCCCCCCCTCAAAGTTGTTTTAAGGAAAACGTAAATAACAATGACTATAAAAGTAAAACCGAAAACGCGTCATTTCTATCCAGTCTCGTCCCCACCCTCAAGGTTGTTTTAAGGAAAACGTAAATAACAATGACTATAAAAGTAAAACCGAAAACGCGTCATTTCTATCCAGTCTCGTCCTCCCCCTCAAGGTTGTTTTAAGGAAAACGTAAATAACAATGACTATAAAAGTAAAACCGAAAACGCGTTATTTCTATCCAGTCTCGTCCTCCCCCTCAAAGTTGTTTTAAGGAAAACGTAAATAACAATGACTATAAAAGTAAAACCGAAAACGCGTCATTTCTATCCAGTCTCGTCCCCACCCTCAAAGTTGTTTTAAGGCAAACGTAAATAACAATGACTATAAAAGTAAAATCGAAAACGCGTCATTTCATCCAGTCTCGTCCTCCCCCTCAAAGTTGTTTTAAGGAAAACGTAAATAACAATGACTATAAAAGTAAAACCAAAAACGCGTCATTTCTATCCAGTCTCGTCCTCCCGCTCAAAGTTGTTTTAAGGAAAACGTAAATAACAATGACTATAAAAGTAAAACCAAAAACGCGTTATTTCTATCCAGTCTCGTCCTCCCCCTCAAAGTTGTTTTAAGGAAAAAATAATAAATAACAATGACTATAAAAACGAAAACGCGTCATTTCTATTCAGTCTCGTCCTCCCCCTCAAAGTTGATTTAAGGTAATATACGCGTAAATACCAATGACTATAAAACCAAAAACGCGTCATTTCTATCCAGCGTCATCCCATCTCCTCGTTCCACCTTTTGTCGTCGAAGGTTGGATACCAACATAACGGAGCGAGCGTTCAAGCTTATTCTCCTTCGTCATCTCTCTCTCTCTCTCTCTCTCTCTCTCTCTCTCTCTCTCTCTCTCTCTCTCTCTCTCTATATATATATATATATAGACGCACTTGTTTGCAGTTGCAAAATAAACATACACATAAATTATATCCATGGACATAGCGTTTAGTTTCACCTGAGCTGTATCTCACGCACGCACATACTCCACCCACCAACCCCCACCCCTTCCAACGCATACACAAACTCACACATCATTAACTCCCCCGAAGGCTCCCACACACAGCGCGTTCAAGCAATAGTATTAGCACCTGAATACACAACCTTACTGGCGCCGGTGGCCCTATCCACCCGTGAACTGTCACACTCTGGCTTGTCGTGGCCAGACTAAACCCGGGTTGAAACATCACAGGAATTCCCGGTTCTAATGCACAAGACATAATGAATTAGCTGGGTCACAGTGACGGGATCGACGATGATCTGGCATCGTTGCAGAAAGCATGCAGTATAAAGCTTTCTCACGGTTCAGCATTGTATTCCATCTGAAGAGTGCCTTTGAGGCGTCGTGGTGGTAGTACAGTAGTAGTAATAGTAGTAGTAACTTGGTGTTCTACGCCCACGTCGTGGTGGAAGGAAGCCTGTCTCAGTATCTGGCAGATATTTGTGAAGATTTTGTTGTTGTTCTGCTTTCGCCAGCAGAGTAAAGCAAAGACACAGGCAAGCAAAGAAGTAAACTCATCAAACAGAAACACTTAATCAAATCAATTGTTCACCAGTCGACGGGAAGCTAAAAAGAAGAAGAAGAAGAAGAAGAAGAAGAAGAAGAAGAAGAAGAAGACGAAGAAGAAGAAAAAGAAGAAGAAACAAACAACAGCAACAACAACAACAACAAACCCCACAAACTGAAAAAAGAGAGAGAAGGAAAGAGAGAGAGAAAAAAGTGTTGTTGTATTTTGAAGAGCGTGAGCCCTCAAAGTCAGCATGACCCTTCAGCAAGTACCAGACCTCCTGTCCGACGGATCCGTCCTGAGCTTCTTTAACAAGCTGGACGGGTGTACATCCGGATTTTTTGCAACGGACTCAACTCCAACCGCTAC
>JABMCL010000190.1:587500-590000 GCA_018857735.1 Alviniconcha marisindica | reverse complement strand
GAAGAAGAAGAAGAAGAAGAAATAAGAAGAAGCAGAAGAAGAAGAAAGAAAGAAAGAAAAAAGAGAAGAAAGAAGAAGAAGAAGAAGAAGACGAAGAAGAAGAAGAAATAAGAAGAAGCAGAAGAAGAAGAAAGAAAGAAAGAAAAAAGAGAAGAAAGACGAAGAAGACGAAGAAGACGAAGAAGACGAAGAAATAAGAAGAAGCAGAAGAAGAAGAAAGAAAGAAAGAAAAAAGAGAAGAAAAGAAGAAGAAGAAGAAGAAGAAGAAGACGAAGAAGAAGAAGAAGAAGAAGAAGAAGAAGAAGAAGAAAGAAAAAAAAAAAAAAAAAAAAGAAGAAAGAAGAAGAAGAAGAAGAAGAAGAAGAAGAAGAAGAAGAAGAAGAAAGAGAAGAAGAAGAAGAAGAAGAAGAAGAAGAAGAAAAGAAAGAGAAGGTGGAGAAGAAGAAGAAGAAGAAGAAGAAGAAGAAGAAGAAGAAGAAGAAGAAGAAGAAGAAGAAGAAGAAGAAGAAGAAGAAGAAGAAGGAGGAGGAGAAGGAGGAGGAGGAGAAGGAGTACGATTTAGGAGGAGGAGGAGGAAGAGGAGGAGGAGGAGAAAGAAAGAAAGAGAGAAAGAAAAAAGAAAGAAAGAAAGAAGAGAGAAAGAAGGAGAAGAAGAAGGAGAAAGAAAGAAAGAGAGGAAGGAAGGAAGGAAGGAAGGAAGGAAAGAAAGAAACATTCGATAGGTTTGTTATTTTCTAAACGCTTCAACAGCCCCCCCCCAGCCCCCCACCCCCCACCAGCCCCCCTCATCCCACCCCACCTCTCGCCACCCCCTTTCTCTCTGTCCCTTTGTCTCTGTCTGTCTGTCTCTGTCCCTGTCTCTCTGTATGTCTCTGTCTGTCTCTCTCTGCCTCTGTTTCTTGCTGTCTCTCTGTCTTTGTCTGTCTTGTCTGTCTGTCTGTCTGTCTGTCTGTCTGTCTGTCTGTCTGTCTGTCTGTCTGTCTGTCTGTCTCTCTCTCTCTCTCTCTCTCTCTCTCTCTCTCTCTCTCTCTCACACACACACACACATATTAATTCCCAGCGTACACTCTGTGTCTGTTGTCAGACTGATCCAGGCCACCCATGAAGACGGAGCTCTTGATGCAGCAGGACCACGTGTCGTCAATCCGCGGCCCCCCCCCCCTCCCCCCTTGCGGCCCTCCACCACCCCTCCCCTCCTGCGCTGATGCCAGAACACCAGTCCAGATCACAGGCCCAACACCAAAGTCCAAATACTGGTTTACAACAGCCTTCCTTCAACCGCTGCCAGAATTGATTACGCCACAGGTCTCGAAAAACTGTCAGCTATCGGACAGTTTTTCGTTGGTGCTCAAAGGGAAGTAAGTTTGTAACAGACAGCCCAAGTTACGCTTTCATTGGTCTTCATGAGAAGCAGAAGAAGAAGATGTCGTTCAACAGATTAGGGACAAGTACTGAAGTTATATCAGGCGTTTTTGTTGTGGTTTGTTTTGTAGCCGCCCACGTTGCTTACGCCAGCACAAATGAAACCAGATCGTTTGAATCGAGCTGATGTTGTTGAAGTGTTGCTTTACGGCGTCAACGGAAACCGTAGGCTCATTAGGGACGCGAGCCGGCCCAGGACGTCCAGCTCGATTTTCACACAGCTCCTGAGCTCTGTGTTGAATCGAGACGGAGCTCTGTCTTTTTTTTAACCCTCTGGGCGGACGCGCCTCATGTTTACGGGCGTTCTTTGACGCTATGTTGCTTCCACAGTCTCTTAGTACCCAAACCTTTCGGAGGGCGCTGCCAGCGTCAGAGGACAGCTGCACGGAGACAGAGAAGTGCCCCTTGAGTGGCGTAACTGCAGTTGTGGCAGAGTTTGGAGGAAGGTGCCAGAAAGTGATGTTCAGAGTGGCCCAACACGTCACCTGAGAGAGAGAGAGAGAGAGAGAGAGAGAGAGAGAGAGAGAGAGAGAGAGAGAGAGAGAGAGAGAGAGAGAGAGAGAGAGAGAGAGAGAGAGAGAGAGAGCCTGGGTCGCTGTAACCTGAACGTGACGCATTTCACATAATAGACTAATTATGCACGACAGCTACCACTTTCACCATCATGCTCACAGATCTCAACACGTCACGTGGACCAGAAGCGTCTGGGTCGTGTAGAAAGGCCTGAACTTATATTATAACGACGATGACCCATGACAATGTCACCATGCTCGCCAGTTACGCCTATCACTTTTCCCCGTGATCACCTAAATGGTATCAGTCGAAAACATGCAGTTTCCAGCGCGAGCTCGACAACTGTTTTGTTTTTTTCAGACGTCGGGGAAAGGCACAGTTTTTACATGTATATATTCTTCTGTGATGTGTTCTAGCGATGCATGCCAAGTTGTATGAAGAAAGTCAGCGTTTGTAAAGCTCAAAGAATCAACTTTGGGGTGGAGGGGTGGAGTTGTGGTTGGGGCTGGGGTAGAGGGGTGAAATCACATAATGCACGGGGGGGGGGGGGGGGGGGGGGGAAGGG
>JABMCL010000190.1:580000-582500 GCA_018857735.1 Alviniconcha marisindica | reverse complement strand
GTGTGTCGTGTGTGTGTGTGTGTGTGTGTGTGTGGTGTGTGTGTGTGTGTGTGTGTGTGTGTGTGTGTGTGTGTGTGGTGTGGTGTGTGTGTGTGTGTGTGTATGTTGTGTGTGTCGTGTGTGTGTGTGTGTGTGTGTGTGTGTGTGTGTGTGTGTGTGTGTGTGGGGTGTGTATGTATGTGTGTGTATGTGTGTGTCGTGTGTGTGTGTGTGTGTGTGTGTGTCCACAGAAACCGTACGGCTTATTAGGGACGGGGAGAAGGGGAGGTGGAGGGGGTACGGAGGCGGGGGGAGAGGGAGATTATATACCTATCGCTACACTGTCACCACCGGAATGACTCCTGCATTAAGATGGGCAGCGATGAGAGCCATTTTAATGTTTCATTAACTGTGAGGGACAAAGTCACAAGACAGTGTCCACGGACCACAATTTTTGAAGAGAGAGGAGAGCCGAAGCGGATTCGAACCGAGGTCCCTCTGCTTACCAGCCTAACGCCTTACCGCTAGGCCAAACCGGCTAACCGGGGGTGGGTTCGTTTTGGAAAGACCACCATGACTCCACAACCAGTCTTCTGCTGGTATGTGTTGCGTAACGTTTTGGTTTAGCCCCTGCGGGTTCAGAAACTGGTGCAAACGTGTTTGAAGCAGCTTTTGTTGTTGTTGTTGTTGTTGTTGTTGTTTTTGTTGTTGATCTATTTACCTAAATCCCGTTTTAATGCATTTATTTCTTAGCTAGGTATTATGAGTCTGATGTGTGAAGCGGTACTGCGCTTGGAGCTCGGTTTTAGAACTGGGACAGGCGCATTAGAAATAAAGTTTATTATTATTATTATTGCTGTTGTTGTTGGTTTTAAAAAGACCCGATATAACTCCGACAACCAGCCATCCGCTGGTATGTTTTGAGTATTGATTTGGTTTAGCCTGTCTGGCTACAGAAGCTGGTGCAAATGTTTTTGAAACATCTTTCATCTCTCTTCAGGTTGTAAAGACCACTATGTCTAACAACCAATCTTCCACTGGTATGTTTATAATTACACTCATTTGGTTTAGCCCATATAGCTACACTGAGAAGCCGCTGCGAATATTTTCTGAAGAGGCCTTTGTGTGTGTTTATTTTGCAAAGACCACCACAACTAACGACAACCACTGTGTTAACAAAGATAACTGAAAAAAAGGAGAGAGAGAGAGAGAGAGAGAGAGAGAGAGAGAGAGAGAGAGAGAGAGAGAGAGAGAGAGAGATTGACTGATTGATTGATTGATTGATCGATTGAACTTTATTCTCAACGGTGAAGATATTAGCACAAAGGCCTACTCACATATCTGCCGTTGCAAAGTACTACTGAGAGAGGGGAGAGAGAGAGGAGAGAGAGAGAGAGAGAGAGAGAGAGAGAGAGAGAGAGAGAGAGATGATTGATTGATTGATTGATCGATTGAACTTTATTTCTCAACGGTGAAGATATTAGCACAAAGCCACTCACATATCTGCCGTTGCAAAGTACTACTGAGAGAGAAGAGAGAGAAAAGAGAGAGAGAGAGAGAAGGAGAGAGAGAGAGGAGAGAGAGACTTGTATTTGTATCAGATGACCTCTGTGGTTGCCGAGAGAGAGAGAGAGAGAGAGAGAGAGAGAGAGAGAGAGAGAGAGAGAGAGAGAGAGAGAGAAGAGACTTGTATTTTGTATCAGATGACCTCTGTGGTTGCCTTGAGAGAGAGAGAGAGAGAGAGAGAGAGAGAGAGAGAGAGAGAGAGAGAAAGAGAGAGAGAGAGAGAGAGAGAGAGAGAGAGAGAGAGAGAGAGAGAGAGAGAGAGAGAGAGAGAGAGAGAGAGAGAAGTCGGGTAGTAATATTTGTTGGACAGACTCATTTGGGGAGGCGGTGCAGAAACCTCAAGTTATTACGCATGAAATTATATTTATTATATTTATTAGTTATAGTAGCCGAGAATATCCCAGCCGTTGCTAAAATTTAAACCGCAACACTTTTGGCCAAGATTTCAGCACTGAGACTGAAGACATTGACATTTTTTAGCCCAGTGAGTGAAAGATTCTGGATGAATGAATTCCACTTCGACATTCATTTGGTCGTAAAAAGCAAATGGAATTGATTTGTCCTAGTCCACGCTATTATCAGTTCATTTTTTTTGGTTGCAGCTTCATGAATAGCTGTGTTTTTATGTTGTTGTTGTTGCAGTTCTTTGCCTTTGGCTGCAACTTCTGAAACCTTGTCACCAGATTAGTATCCGGATCTGCAGTCTTCTGACAGTCTCTGCCGTGCACATCTTTGTTTGTTATTGTCACGGGTAGACAGCAGGTAGGCTTTACAATTTTTAACAATTTAAATGGCTAATTAATTTAGACTGTTCAGTCAAAAGTTTTCATTGCTGGTCAGTACAGCTTCTTTACTGTAGGAGTTGACCAGCAATTAACGGATGCAATGTTTCGTCGTTTTTGTGTATATTAGCTTAATTTGTTAGTCATGAAAGGTAAGTGGTAACTTTGTCATG
>JABMCL010000190.1:567500-572500 GCA_018857735.1 Alviniconcha marisindica | reverse complement strand
CAATGTGAAGAGCACAAAGTCTGTTTTTCATTACGCTTATGATATTATTTTGTACTTTTGTACTTCATGTATAGTTTTGATTATGTACATTTAGAAACTATGCAATTTTGATGAACTTATATAATGCAAGTATGTTGTCATATTTCTTTTTGACCAACCCAAAAAACAAAACAAAACAACAACAACAAAAAAGCCCAAACCTAACCAACCAAAAAAACATCATCATCAACAACAATAAAAACCAAAAATACCCCACATCCGCGCAAAAAGACCCCCCCCCCACCCGCCCCCCCCACAAAAACAACTAAAACAAACAAAAAACAAACAAAAAACGAAAAACAAACCACCACCACCACCACCAACACCAACACCAACACCAACACCAACAACAACAACAAAAAAGAAAGAAAAAAAGGGAAACACACACACACAGCAGGTGCAGCAGCAGCAGCAACAACAACAACAACACACACACACACCGAGGGCCCCTACCCCGAAAGAACCCAACTCCCCCCAAACAACAACAACAACAACAACGACAAGCAACAAAACTCGAACCTGCTGACAGTATTATTTTGTATCTTTTATTTTACATTGATTTTTGAGTATATATAGTTTTGTGTCATTTTAGTTATTGTCTCTGTCTGTATCTCTCTGCCCTTTTCTTTAGGTATCTGTGTGTGTGTGTGTGTGTGTGTGTGTGTGTGTGTGTGTGTGTGTGTGTGTGTGTGTGTGTCTCTCTCTCTCTCTGCTCTCTCTCTCTCTCTCTCTCTCTCTCAGTCTGGAATTGTTGATAGTTTATCACCTTATTTATTAACGTAGCACCTGTTTTTGCATGGGCTTTGTTGAGATTACACATTCTACAAAATTCAGCAGAAAAAAATCTTCAGTTCAGATGCAGCAACGGATAATTACAACAGACACAAATCAGGTTTATAACAATACATGCCTCTCGAAGGAGTTAGTTTAAGCAGCTTTGCAAACGCATTTCTGTACGGATTATGTACTATTAATTCGGCGATGAATAGTTTCCACTTTCAGGGATGATGAAATACTTTCTGAGCGAATATCTTCGAGTGGATCCGCCTTTTAATATCTCTCTAGATAGGGATTATATATATATATATTGAACTGTTTTCTTTCTTATAACAATACTTGTGTGTATTTCCTAGACAAGATCTGTATATATTAAAACAATTTCTGTAGTCCGTATGCATTTAATTTACGTGCTTCATGTTTTAATTTTTGTGACGACACAAGAATGTTTTTGTTCTGTTCCAAGCCATAACATTTTTCAAAGAGGAGAAAATCCTCCGCGGGCTTACATTTTTTTTAACCTGAATCTTATCCGCTTCTTTAAAAATGTTTATTCGTATGTTATATCTACACTGACACTTTTTGTACCTATTAAAGAAAATGTACTTGATGAGATTAAGAGTGTGTTTCGTTGTTTCAGTTCTGGTTTCGGTATTAATTTTGTTTTTGATCTCTGTGCACACAGACACAGACACAGACAGACAGAGAGACAGACTGTCCCGAAGACAGACAGACAGACAGACAGACAGACAGACAGACAGACAGACAGACAGACAGACAGACACACACACACACACACACACACACACACACACACACACACACACACACACACACACACACACACACACACACACACACACACACACACACACACACACAGGGATAGAATTTGCACACGAACAAACAACAATAAACAAAACCAAAAATCAGATCCAAAAAAAAATAAAAAGTATTCGCTTAAATTTTTTTAATTCTAATTTTCAAACACACGCATGCAAACTGAGCTGTAACGAAGTGAATATAACATACTGTGCATTTTCATTACCACAAGCATTCTTTGAAAACTAATCCTTTCATACTTAAGGTAACATTATACAATGTGCTGTAAAGTATCACGTCAAATTAACGAATCAAATATCAGACATAATATGTCCGTCTTGCACGAAAAAAAAAGAAGGGGGAATGCATAATTATCAGTGGAGATTATGTCACAATCTTCGGGACAGACGGATTGCGAGTAATTCGGTCCAAGGGAAGTAGCCTCAGATAACAAATTTACCTGCAACAGTTCAAAGGAGAGTGTGCTCCCTTTACCTTCTATGCGCTGTTTGCAAATTTAAGGCACAAATCATCAACGGTAGAGAAAGCTGTCAATGTGTAAAGCTGCACGTGTACACACACACACACATACACACACACACACACACACACACACACACACACACACACACACACACACACACACACACACACACACACACACACACACAGACACGCAAGCACACACACATACACGCACACACAGAGACACGCACACACACACAGACACGCACGCACACACACACACACAGAGCTGTGCAATGTTAATAAACTAAATAAGCTATACTGAGGTCCACAACTCCGCCATCCCAAAACAAATCGAGTAACAGCAGCTGGCTTTAATAGCCTACAGATCACACTTTTTCCAGTGTCTTACTTATTATGTAGTTTCGTCATGTTTCATAACACACGTAATGCATATACACGCAACAAAACAGATAAAAAACAAAACAAACGAGAGCCCCCTTCCCCACCGCCCCATCCCACGTCCCTCTGCAAGCAGCGACTGAAAGAAGCAAAGAAACAAACATACAAGCAAACAGACAAACAACCGTTACTTAACAACAACAACACCTGTTAAAGTTAAGCAGCCACGTTACACACACACACACACACACAACACACACACACACACACACACACACACCACACACACGCACCCCACGCACGCACGCACGCACGCACGCACGCACGACCACGCACCAGCACCACCACGCACCACCACCACCACACACGACACACACCACACACACACACACACACACACACACACACACACACACACACACACACACACACACACGCACGCACGCACGCACCACGCACGCACGCACGCACAACACACACACCAAACCCAAACCCAAACAAACAAACAATACAATACAAGCAACAAAAACAAAGAAACAAACACACAACAACAACAACACCTGTAAAATACACACACCACATACACACACACACACACACACACCACACCACACGCACCACGCACGCACGCACGCACGCACGCACGCACGCACGCACGCACGCACGCACGCACGCACGCACAGTCACGCACACGCACGCACGCGTGCACGCACACACGCACACATACGCAAACCCAAACACAAAACAAACAAACAAACACAAACAAACAACAACAACAACCACCAAACAAACAAAATGGAACCTCCCTTTGTTGGTTCTTCCAAACGGTGCCATAACGGCTGTCCCCAACACGTAGGTATACATGCCATCCTGAACTGAACTGAAGCGACCCCCGCCCGGACAACCTGTCGTTCACGTAAAAACACATCGATCTCGATCAGTACTCGGACTCTTCCGACCCCGCCTTGACCATGTGCGCCCTGTCCAGCGTGACCTTGACGAAGCCACATCCCCACACGGGCAACGGAAGCTGTTGCTGCATCTTCACCATTGTGCCGTGCAGCACGTCCACCATCAGCAGGTCGTCGTGCACCTTGTCCCCGAACCGCCCACCCGCCACGAACAGGCGGTTCTTGTAGGCCGCCACCCCGAACAGCGCCCTCTTGAAGTCCGGGATGGACGCGGCCACGGTGAACCTCCAGCAGTCCTTGGTAGTGAGGATGTTGCCCGAGGGTCCCAGGATGTACACGGAGCCGTTGCAGACCACGGCTCGGGAGAGAGCGACGGGGAAAGGGAGATGAGACGTCACCATGGACGACTTGGACCCGGGGTCGAAGACCTGCACGAAGGTCGTGGGCTTGTCCTTGCCGTGGAACCCGCCGAAGATGTGGATCTTGTCCTTGAAGACCGCCGCCGCGGTTCCCCAGACGGGCTCTGCCAGGGCCCCGACCACCTTCCAGGCGTTGTTGCGGATGTCGTAGCGCTCCACGGTGGCGGCGGTGCAAGGCCTCGGGGAGCCGAAGGCGGCCGTGCTGCCGTCGCTCTCCGTCACGCCTCCCAGAACGTAGAGGTGGGAGCCGATGGCAACGAGCGTGTGGCCCCGCCTCCCGACCAGCATGGGGGCCAGCACGCGCCACTCGTTCCGCTCGCTGTCGTAGCGCACCAGCCCCTGCCTGGTGTCTCCGGCGCCGGACACGAAGATGTCGTCGCCCTTCACGCAGCACGTGGCGCCGCTGTCGCAGCCCAGCGGAAGCGGGGCCAGAGGGAACCACTTCCTGAGGCTGAGGTTGAAGGCGTGCACCCGCTGTCTGGACCTGAACACGGCGCCCTCCGCCTCCACCCCGCCCAGCATCACCAGCACGTCGTCCAGTCTGGTCACCTGGCGCGAGTGGGAAAGACTCACTGATGAACGTCAAATAAGGGTGAAGAAGACCTTCTGGAGAGAGAGAGAGAGAGAGAGAGAGAGAGAGAGAGAGAGAGAGAGAGAGAGAGAGAGAGAGAGAGAGAGAGAGAGAGAGAGAGAGAGAGAGAGAGAGAGAGGCAGACAGACAGACAGACCGACCGACCGACAGATAGAGAAAACAACGATATTTATATCGTGCCGTAGGACAGAGAACACGACTCCATAATCATACCGTATTTCAGTCAAGCCAAGTCAAGTACTTCTTTATTTCATTCAAAGGAAAACGCAGGCGCCTCACATGAATAACAAACTAACAAAATCTACTTATTTACTTTTTATTTTATTTTATATTATTATTATTAAGTTTTCGTCAAGGTCAGACAACCAAATTTCCTTTTAAGGATGAATAAAGTATTGTTGTATTGTATTTTACTGTGTTCTATTATTTGTATTGCATTGTATTACACCCTATTGTATTGAACTGTATTGTATTGTACTATACTGTATTGTATTGCACTGTATTGTACTATACTATACTGTACTGTGTTGTATTGTACTGTATTATGTTGCACTGTACTGTTTTGTACTGTGC
>JABMCL010000190.1:560000-562500 GCA_018857735.1 Alviniconcha marisindica | reverse complement strand
GTGTTTGTGTGACACACAGAGTTTATGGTGGCTGTTTTCATGTTGTTCACAGTTCCATATGCTTGCATGCGTTTGTGTGACACACAGAGAGATGGGGTTCATGGTGGCTGTTTTCAGGTTGTTCACAGTTCCATATGCTTGCATGCGTGTGTGTGTGTGTGTGTGTGTGTGTGTGTGTG
The DNA here is from genome assembly GCA_018857735.1 of Alviniconcha marisindica. NCBI lineage: Eukaryota > Metazoa > Mollusca > Gastropoda > Provannidae > Alviniconcha > Alviniconcha marisindica. The sequence continues at coordinate 562,321 of JABMCL010000190.1, read as the reverse complement.
TGTGTGTGTGTGTGTGGGGTGTGTGTGTGTGTTTGTGTTTTGTGTGTGTGTGTGTGTGAGAGAGAGAGGAGAGAGAGAGAGAAGAGAGAGAGAGAGAGAGAGAGAGAGGAGAGAGAGAGAGAGGAGAGGAGGAGAGCGAGAGAGAGAAGGAGGAGAGAAGAGAGAAGAGAGAGAGAGAGAGAGAGAGAGAGAGAGAAGACAGACAGACAGACAGACAGACAGACAGACAGACAGACAGACAGAGAGAGACAGAGAGAGACAGAGACAGAGATAGAGACACAGAGACAGAGACAGAGACAGAGAGAAGGGGGTGGGGGAGGGGGGGGGGGGGGGGGGGGGGGGGGGGGGGGTGGGAGGGGGGGGGGGCATAAGGTGTTTCTAATTAGGTTGTTCACAGTTCCATATGCATGTATGCGTTTTCTGCGACGCGGAACAGCCATCTACAGAGAGGGATTTTATGCACACTTCGTGCACCGTTTTCCGGCGCCTTCCTTTCAAGGAGGAATGATGTCGCAAACCACTGCTTGGAGTTCGGTGTTGATGGTGTTGATATTCAGGTTGTTCACGCTTCCGCATGCACGTAGCTATGTGTTTGTGTGACACAGAGCAGCATTTGTCGCAGCAGCAACGACAGAAACGTAATTCCAGTGTTCCTACTGTATCTGACTCCGTGGCTGTAGAATAACCACACAATGCACAATGCACCGATGGGACCACAATGCGATCTTCTTCGTTCGACCACCGAAGGACTACCAGCAAGTACGTGAATGTTGTAAAATATTGGTATCAGTCGCATGAAAATTAATGATGAATTCTTTCAGGCGCTACTTCTCCAGAGTGGAGCACGTAGCCTAAGACAAAGCAAGGAACAAGGAATGACTACAGAGTCAAAACGCAGACACAAACACACACAGACATACACAGAGACAGACAGACATACACAGAGACAAGCAGACAAACACACAGACAGACAGACAGACAGACAGACAGACAGACAGACAGACAGACAGACACACACACACACACACACACACACACACACACACACACACACCACATAACACACACACACACACACACACACACACACACACACACACACACACACACACACACACACACACACACACACACACACACTACAAAATAACCCCCCCCAGCCCCCAGCCCCCCGCCCCCCACACACCCACTCCCGAAAACGTACCCCCTCTCCGCAATCCCAACCCCAACCCCAACCCCAACCCCAACCCCCACCCGCCGCCCACCCTCTCCCATACCTTGTACAGGCGCAGCGCGTTCTTCGAGTCCACGCAGTCCTTGAGGAAGAAGTCGCACATGTCCCTCAGGGCCACCAGCTGGAAGATGACGGCGGCCCTCAGCAGGTCCTCGGCGTTGTCCACGTTGAGGGAGCACTCGCCGGAGTACACGAAGTCCAGCACGTCGGACAGGATGTCCCTGGGCACATCCTGGATGAAGATCCTGTCGGTGGAGCTCTCCCTCTTGCCGTTGTAGAGCCTGGAGTGGAAGTAGGGCGAGGCGGAGGCTAGCACCACGCGGTGGCAGCGCACGTGCCTTCCGTCCGCCACCAGCGTCAGGTCCGTGTACAGGCGACGTCGCCACAGGCCGCCCAGGGTGGAAGTGACGTCAGACAGATGGCGGTACCGGAAGTCCGGCTGCGTCGGCTGTATGACGACGTCCGCTGCCGCCATTTTCAGTCTGTTAGGGTTTTTCGTTGTTGTTGTTGTTGTCGTTGTTGTTGTTGTTGTTGCTGGTGGTGGTGGTGCTGCTGTTTTGGATTGACTTCTTTTTTCTGGTATGTAATCCTGCAGAAGTTATGGGAAAATCAAAGCAAAAACAAACAAACAAATAGTGAAATAGCACATATTGAAAGGAAAAACAAGCTTGTGTTCTGACTTATCTAAAGTAACCTCGAAGACATGAACCACTAAGACTGGAGAATGTTTGGTATTCTGCTACATATGTCAAGTGCATTAACAATCTGTAAAAGGTTCGTTGCATAGTCCATGTAATGGAAGTATCACATGAATCTCAATAATGCTTTAGATCTTTTACGCAGGAATTAAAATAGATTGGTCAGAAACACACACACACACACACACACACACACACACACACACACACACACACACACACACACACACACACCACACACACACACACCCACACACACACACACACACCACACACACACAAGCACGCACCCACACCACACACACACACACACACACACAACACACACACACACACACACAAAACCCACACACACACACACACACACACACACACACCACACACACACA
>JABMCL010000190.1:545000-550000 GCA_018857735.1 Alviniconcha marisindica | reverse complement strand
ATCCGAAGCTTGAGGACAGTAAGCTAATACATGTCTCCACTGATACGGCCTGCCCCTGTCTGTCTGTCTGTCTTTTATAATATCTGTTTGTAGTATAGCCGTGCTTATTTGTGTTTGTAGTCTAGCAAGGACTGGCTGTTAGATAGGTCCAAATGGACTACTATCCTTGAGTATTAAAATTTTCGAGTTCGTGTTCTCTCCCTCCCTCCCTCTCTGTCTCTGTCTGTCTCTGTCTCTCCCTCCCTCTCTCTCTCACGCTGTACCGCCCATTGCCATCCGACACTTGAGGACTGTAATACATCTCCACTGATGTGGAGCACGGTACGGCCCGCCTTTGCTCTGACGAAAGAAGCACCGCCCATTGGAGAATCCAGAGCTGCGTTGCTGTCTCTATAATTATGTCTCGATGGCTATACACCGCCTGTTCGACCACCTATAACTGTAATGCTGTTTCAATAGTCCTGCCGTATAGTTTACTATCCAGAGCTGTCGTAATGTCTCGATAGCCTTGCTGCATAATAGACCATCCTGGCAGAGTTGTAGTGCTGTCTCGATGGTTAAACAGTTTATTCGACCGTCCAGAACTGTAGTGCTGTCTCGATAGCCGTACCGCCTAGTAGACACCCCAGAGCTGTAGTAATGCATCAATAGCCGTACCGCCTAGCAGACCATCCAGAGCTGGAGTGTTGTCTCGATAGCCGTACAGCCTAGTAGACCATTCAGAGCTGTAGTAATGTCTCGATATGCATACCGCCTAGCAGACCATCCAGAGCTGGAGTGTTGTCTCGATAGCCATACCGCCTAGTAGACCATCCAGAGCTGTAGTAATGTCTCGATATGCCTACCGCCTAGTAGACCATCCAGAGCTGTAGTAATGTCTCGATATGCATACCGCCTAGTAGACCATCCAGAGCTGTAGTAATGTCTCGATATGCATACCGCCTAGTAGACCATCCAGAGCTGTAGTAATGTCTCGATATGCATACCGCCTAGTAAACCATCCAGAGCTGTAGTAATGTCTCGATATGCATACCGCCTAGTAGACCATCCAGAGCTGTAGTAATGTCTCGATATGCATACCGCCTAGTAGACCATCCAGAGCTGTAGTAATGTCTCGATATGCATACCGCCTAATAGACCATCCAGAGCTGCAGTACTGTCTGTGTTTCGATAGCCATGGAGCTGTAGTGTTGTCTCGATATAGTTACGCCGCCTATTCCAACATCCAGGACTACAGGGTTGTGTCAAGAGAGGGTGAAGAAGAGTGCTCAAACTGCTTGCTGTATCTTTCTGTCTCAATGGCTGTACCGTCTATTCGACCATCCAGAGCTGTAATGCTGTCCCTATATGTCCCTAGCTATTGGGCGATTCAGCGAAGCTGGTTTGCTAGAGTGAATGCGCTTTGTAATCTTTCGCGCAAGAAGAGGTCGCGGCGCACTTCCGGGCCGATTTCTGAGTAGCGTTGCTTCACGCTGTGTATAACAGTGGAAGTGAACCTAGAATCGCGAAGCAGTAAAAATGCCAATACTGTTGTAGTTGCAAAAATTACAGTGGGAAAGGGGATAGAGAGTGGAAAAAAAGTGTTTAATTTCTCTGATGAGATAATAAAGTAATCTTCAATCTTGAATGGTTAGTTCTCTCCTTCCCTTTCGAGGGGGAAAATAGCAACATTGTGGCGCTTCTCAGATCCCTGTCCGTGCACTCAGAAGATGGAAGCCGCCTTTCGTGAATAATAATACATGGGCATGTGTCTTCCAGGATGATTTATTAAAAGTTTTTTTTTTTTTTTTTTTTTTTTTTTTCAAATGTGCTTTTGTTGTTGCCAGTCTCTGGTCAACAACAATTTTGCTCTTTGTCCTACAGGTCCGAAGAAACGGCCACTCTGCTGGGCGGTTCTCTGTTGACGGCCTTGTAAAAGTTCACCAGCCCCGCGCAACTCTGTTGAAGGACGATCTTGAAGACCAAGACCGAAAGCGTTCATTGACAAGACAAGAGCATTTTGCTTTTGATCGATCCCGGTGCCAACTTTTCCCGTGAAGTGGCAGACAGGGATTAACTTTTACTGGGAGGTGGGTGATGGTCGGGGTGGCGGTGGACGAGGATGGAGGGGGTAGTGAAATATAAAGAGATTTCAAGTTTTTTGGTTTGAAGGACATCACCCTTTTGTATTTAACAACAGAAGCAACAACAACAACAACAACAACAGCAGCAGCAGCAACAACAACAACAACAACAACAACAACAATAAATACAATGATAATGAATAAATAAACAATAATGAAGTATTTCTAAAGCGCGAACGTCTAACATCAGAATAAAGCTGGGCGTGCTGTACGAAATTCAAGTATAAACTATATCTATGTTGAAACACCGATTTGACTTTTAAGGTTCAGGCTTAGGTAGTTATTTGGTGGTAAAGTGCAAATCAGTTCAGTATCACTTTATTCACCCCACAAGGGGAAAATCCAACAGTGCTCGATTTTGGGGGGTTATAATGTCGTCTATACATAAGAATTAACAAGCGGCCTGATACAGATCGTTGCAATACTCAAGAATGTATTGATTTGTATTCAGATTTTTCCCTTTAATAACAACAGCACGTTTGCGATTCTGTAAGTGGTTTTGAACCCATACTGCCAAACTGCTTCTTATACCAGCTGGTTCTATTTTCGATAGTTCCCTGTACCACACTCGGTCAAAGGCTTTGAAAATGTCGAGAAAAAAGAAGAAGGAAAGGATTGTGTAGTTATTCCTCGAATGAATGATGTACATGTCATGATATATTGATATGAATTGACTGACTTTTGGGTTTATTGGTATATATCCGGACTGTCAAATGAATAAACTCAAGTAAAATTTTAGTTTTAGTAAAATTTGATTTTAGTTTGTGCAGTCAACAAACTCAAATTTAACGATGACAAAACTGAAGCAATGGCTGTCGGCGGGACAAAGCATAGGACTAACATGAGAGGCTGCGTCTATTGACACTTCTTCAACTGCTGTGTATGTGTGTGTGTGTGTGTGTGTGTGTGTGTGTGTGTGTGTGTGTGTGTGGTGCGTGTGTGGTGCGTGGGTGCGTGCGTTGCGTGCGTGCGTGCGTGTGCGTGCTGTGTGTGTGTGTGTGTGTGTGTGTGTGTGTGTGTGTGTGTTGTGTGGTGTGTGTGTGTGTGTGTGTGTGTGTGTGTGTGTGTGTGTGTGTGTGTGTGTGTGTGTGTGTGTGTGTAATTATATCGTGGGTGGTTGGGTATGGAATGTTTGAATGCTGATGTATACATTTACACTATTTGTGCTTTTTTGTTGTTGCTGATAGTCATGATTTTGTTGTTGAAAATGTACAGCGCCGCGAACTCGTAAATGTTTACGGAATATAGCGCTATATAAAAGTTTATTATTATTATTATCACGAATATTCTGCGGTAATACCGATAAAAATGTGCACAGATTTACATCGTTTCTATTACTGCAGTAAATAAATTCTGAAGGAACGAAGAAGAAGAAGAAGAAGAAGAAAGAAGAAGAAGAAGAAGAAGAAGAAGAAGAAGAAGAAGAAGAAGAAGAAGAAGAAGAAATAAATAGAATGAAATGCAACGATGCTGTCAAAAACTCGTCTGGAAGCCAGGACGATCCCTGGCAGAAACTGTTTTCATTCAACAGATGTTACAGTATCATTTTGATGAGGTTCGTGACGGCACCATGCAGTCTCTAACCCTTCCGTTTCGAAATGAAAACACCCAAACAGAAACCAATCTTTCAGGCCGAGGAGGAAAATCCAGGGCCGCTGTGAATACGGCAAACACTCACTCCCCAAGGTTAGAGATAGCGGAGACCGGTATGGTGAAGTACCAGGATAGTTAATGAAACGACGACCCATTTATCGGCAAAAGGCAGTAAGTCCAAACTTTCCCATATCACTTTCTTTACAAATAAATCTGATTTTATTTTTGAAATAAAGATGCCTACAATCTTCCAACAACGGATCAACCCCCAAAAGATGTTTCTTTCACACTTTCATCGTTTTTAACCGTTTATCTGTTGTTTAGGTGTCGTATTGTGGCTTGACGAAGGGGATTACCCCGGAAATTTGCATATTATGTGTCCGCGTCATAATAAATAAGCGTTCTTTTGAACCTTTTTTGTTTGGATCAACTTTCTCTTTGCACGTCAAACCGGTCAGGCCAATCCCATATATTTTTAGTATCAAACCTTTTTTTCTCCAGTGGTGATTCTTTTTCAAAGTTTTGTTAATTTTTTCAGCCTTTTTTTAGTGCTCATACTCTACGTAAACTGCAGACGGAGAATGATATTTTTGAGGATACTGCCCGCAATGGACTTACGGTCTTTAGGCAGGAGAGAGCGAGACAGGACAGGGAAGATTGCAGACGGCTCCAACCACTTTGTGTTCTCACGTCTTGACACGGTCAAGTGTTTTACCAGCGTAATGAGCCGCTTGGTCGCCATTTATCGCCCAACGAAAGAAAGCAACCATGGCGACTTGCACAAACCATATTAGTTTTGAAATGATTAATCGAAAGCGACACAAGGCGTCTTTGAGAAGACATTATGAAACGCGGTCGTGTTTGCCTGGCACAGGGAATCGGAGATTGGCGAGCCCTCCCTGAAAGCCGAACCAAATATTGTCCTATCAACGATTTCTGATTTAAGCTGTTGACCGATCGGAGCGGCAGGCGTCTTAGCCGCGCTTAAATTTGTTATTGCAGCTTCTGATCTGCCCGTAATGCAGGCAACAACATCGTCAAGGGCCCTTCGCGGGACGTGGCCCAAGGGAGCTAACTCGGCCCAAGGGAGCTAACTGTGACAGGTCTACAAGGGCATTGAAAGACGTTACTGTGGAACAGTGTGTGGTAGGGATCTGGACGTACTGGGGAAGGGGATGGTGGGGTGGGGGAGGGGGTTGTAGAAAAAGATGGTGTCGCATTTTTGGGGGAGATGTTTAGACGAAAGACAACAAGGGAACACACAGTGAAGAACAAGGAAACTGT
>JABMCL010000190.1:522500-532500 GCA_018857735.1 Alviniconcha marisindica | reverse complement strand
GCTCTGCCGGGAAAGGGAAAAGAGGGGCTTGGGAAGGAGAGGCCGAGAGAACTCATCTGGGTATCTGCACAGGATTTATGGGGGCTACGGCGGACATAACTGGACCCCTTTTCCTCCCCCGAATCCGGGAATCACTGTGACGCAGCGACCCCCGAGACGGGAATGACGCGCGCTCGCCTCACAAACCGCCGTAAACACCGTTATAGCCAGTGACAGGTCCCCTAGCGTGACACGACTGACCGGGCACTTTTCATTTCGGCTCGGTTCGAGATAGCATCTACGCGGTCGGTAAAGCCCATCTGCGCTCCGCCAGCCCGTCTCTCAGATGTTGCCCGGCGTTGCCGCTGCTGGGCTGTCTGACGATGGTCTGTTCTCGCTCTTTCGAGGAAGATATAGTCGAGCGCTTGCTCTTCCTTCGTCTCTCTCTCTCTCTCTCTCTCTCTCTCTCTCTCTCCTCTCTCTCTCTCGCTCTCTCTCTCTCTCTCTCTTCCGGACGATCGAAAGTGTGATGTTCTTGGCTTTATGCCCACTGGCAGTGTCTCAAGCTCCTCAACACTTAGGATCTTCTGAGACACAAGCCACCTGGCATGGCTGCTTTGTCCTTTGCCAGCTAGGGCAACGTCAATCAAGATAACCGCCCCCCCACCCCCCACCCACCTCCCCCCGCCTCAATTCTGCAAGACGAGTTAGAGCGCTTATGAGCTTTCCGGAGCCCAGACGAATGCGCCATCGAAAGCAGACGTTGAAAAACAAGAATTCTGTCCAATGGGTATCTCTCCCTCCTGCCATGTTGGCGAAATATTTACCGAGAGACTCGAATTTCAATTGCCTGACTGCTCAAAAACAAAGCGAAGAATGTGCTGTCAAGCTACTTCAAAATAGCCCAGTGCGAGATTGCATCCCTCGCCCCCCCCCCCCCCCCCTCCTCCTCCCCCGCCCACTTTGATTCTCATTACCTAAGTCTCAGTAAAACCTAGTAACTTGCTAAGTTATGCGCTGCCTGTTTTGCTTGTTTGCTGAAATAACAACAACAACAAAAAGAGAGGGAAGGGGAGGGCGAGGTGGAGGTAATCCGCCACAAGGTAATCCGGTGCCACGGACGACAAGAGTCAACTGCCGGTCTACAGCGATTTCCTGTCGCGAGATGGAGGCTAGCCGCGCCGAGACCGAGGGGGCAATAATCTGCTAAACTGAAAAGGCAAACATCATGACAGGAGCGGTGTTTGCTGCCAAGCCGGAGGGGCCCCACAATCCCGCCACTGAGGGGAATTTGCTTTCTGAAATCTCCCCTTGTATCCTCGCTCACACAGCGCCGGGCCCCGGGTTGTCCAAAGGGTCGCGCTCCGGCCTGCGGTCACCCCAGAGCTGGCTGTCCGACACAGTGGACCTGTCCAGCCCTCCTTCACTCCGTCCCTCCTTCACTCCCTCCTCGGTCTCCTGTCCTGTTTTTCTTCTTCTCTGTAGTCGGAGAAAGGCGTTCCGGTTCAGCCCTAGACTAATTTCTTTTTAAGACACCATCTGTTATCATCAGTGTTGGGTTTTGGACACAGACAACGGAAAATTCCGAAGAATAACAAGGGTTGGTCAATGCAATGGGGTGGGGGTGTGGGGGTGGGGGGGGTGGGGGGGTGGGGGGGGGGCCTCCAATAGGTGCATGGGCGGGGTGGGGGGTGGGGAATGGCTGGGCTGGTTAGTAGAGGGACCGCGGTTCGAATCCTCTTCGGCCCTCCTTTCTGTTCAAAAGCTGTGATCTGTGGACACTGTCTCGTGACTTTGTCCCTCACAATCATGAAACATTAAAATGGCTCTTATCGCTGCCCACCTTAATCCAGAAGTCATTCCGGTGGTTGCAGTGTAGCGACAGGTATATAATCTCCCTCTTCTCCCACCTCCATACCCCCTTCCCCCTTCTCCCCGTCCCTAACAAGCCTTATGGTTTCTGTGGACATTAAGCACCATGTTTACTTTGGGGGATCCTCCAATAGGTGTATGGGGAGGAGGGGGGGGGGGGGGGGGGGGAGGGAGGGTAAGGAGGGCCCTCCGAAGTACCATCATCCCCCCTTCGAAATACAGATGGCTGATGGCGGTGGTGGGTGGGAGGAGGGGGTAGGGGAGGTTACGCCCCCCCCCCCCCCACCCCGAAATACCGAGGGTTGAATTTGTCAATATTATTTTTAGAAACTCCCCGTTATTGTCATGACTGTCATTATTATATTGGTCCCTAAACAAGCAGAAGCTTTGAATCTGCCATCCACAGTATGGTGCCGCACTGCCATATTAATTTGGACTCGGATAACTGAATTTATTGGTCAACTAACAGATGATTTCCGGAAATAACAGGCGAAGATAATTTGACAGTGTTTTTTTTTTTTACTCCGGAAGAGTGAAGTCCCCTGAATGGAGGTGGCAGCGAAGAGCCGATCTGCGACACTTTGAGATCTTCAGGCATGGACCTATTATAATTTATACTAGACTACCACTGGGGGAACCTACTATCCGATCTGCACGTTCCCCGCGAGCAATGAGTGTTTGATCGGCATTTCTGATGCCTTTTCTGCCTTTTGTTTACGGGTATCCGTCATCTTCCCCACGTGCTCACTGTACCCCCAACAAAAGCGTGCCTACTCTGCGCTACACCCGCAGGCATGGACCTATATATATATATATAACAGGTCCATGCCCGAAGGCTCTAACCGAGTACAGTCCCCTGGATTTCCGAAGATCGTCTATTGAGTTTAGCGGTGTCGCGCTGAGTTGTTTCACACTTTCTACCTCGACTATTTCCACAGACGATACCTGCTCGTAAAACCGGGAAGACTCGTTCAAGCCCATCGTTCAAGGCAAGTCTTTATTCCGTGTCTGTGTCATGGGTCAGGAAACCAGTAAAAATTTAAAAATTATGCTACTGTAGAAAAATGACTTCAAACCATCTTTCCCTTTCCCTCTCCCCACCCCCCTCTGTCTCCACACTCCATTTATCTCTCGCTAGTATTTATTTAGGCCACCAGCCAGTCTATCTATCTACCTAACATTGTTTTGTGTTTTTTCACTACAATTTGTTTTGACTGTTTTCTAGTGACTGTTCGTATTTTTGTGTTTTGTTATTGTTGTTTGTTTTTTCTTTCTTCTTTCTTTGTTTTCTCTTGTTTTTTGTTTTTATTGTTGTTATTTTTTGTTACGTCTCATTTATTGTTAGCGAAGTGAAATTGTTCGTACGCCATACATTGTTTTTTGCTTTTTGTTTTTCCAACTGTATCAGCTCATCGCCTATAAGCTATAGCTTGTTGATGAGCACATAATGATTCTTTGTATCTTTATTTTGTCTCGAATAAATTTTTGTTTAAACCAAACCAGTGAATACGTGGTGTGACGTCTACCGTGCGGCGATGACCTCCGTTGTTTGTTGATCTTGAACAACGATGAAGCGCTGGACTTGTTGCAAGTCTGTGGGGACAAAAAGAGGAGCGGACCTTTTCGGTGTCGCCTTGGTGTCAGGGCGCACGGCATGGATGGTTTCAGGGAATACGCCACATCACTGGGAAGGCCGGGTTCGAGTCTTGTCCAGACAGGAAGGAGAAGGGCATTTTTCAGAGCAGGGGTTAAAATTTAGAGCTCATGCTTGACAATTTTCCGTGAAGGTTGTTGACAGTGCTGAATGTTGTTTGATGCACTGTATAGGATGTCTGTTGTTGTTTGATATTAACTACAATAGCAGCAACAGCAGCAGCAGCAGCAGCAGCAGCGGCAGCAATAACAATAATAGTAGCAGCAACAACAATAATAATGATGATAATATTGATGAAAATAACAACAAGAACAATAATAATAATAATAATAATAATAATACCAACAACAACGATACTACAACAACAACAACTGCTATTCCTACTTCTACGAATAATATAAAATAAATGATTACTACTACTACTAAAAATAAATAATATTAAATATATACTGAAAACGTATTAAGCGTATATTCTGCTATAAAAGCGATCAGTTGACTGAATTAAACTGCACTAGTCTCTGCACAATGATGCATTCTAGCAAAAGCAACATAATCACACCTGCAGTCAGTTTATGTTTACATTCAAGCGGAGAAAATAAAGTTGAATGAACGAGGAACACAGAAAGTAGAAAGGAAGAATTCCTGGCATGCAAAGCTACATTCTGGGCCTTCTCCATGCGTGAAAGAGAGAGAGAGAGAGAGAGAGAGAGAGAGAGAGAGAGAGAGAGAGAGAGAGAGAGAGAAGAGAGAGAGAGAGAGAGAGAGAGAGAGAGAGAGAAGAACTTTATTATTATTAGCTGTGGATTCTCAGCATTTGAGGCCTGAATTTCTGCCTTCTGACCTAGCTCCTACAGGCTTAAAAGGCTTAAAGGCTAAAAAGAGGATTGTTTAGGCTCCAGAATGCTCTGATCTTGAGATGGGACCTTAATTTCTGTGTTCTGAGCTACTACAGGCTTAAAAGGAGGGGATATCTGTTGGCTCCAAAATGCTGCGATCTGCAGAGGGACCCTTAATTTCGACGTTCTAACCCACTACAGGCGTAAAAAAAAGAGAATGGTTGTGGGCTCCAAAATGCTGTGATCTGCAGAGGGACCTTAATTTCTGCGTTCTGACCTACTACAGGCTTAAAAAGAGAGGATGTTTGTTGGCTGTATAGATTCTTCGCAGAGTGACCTTGATTTTTGCATTCTGACCCACTACAGGCTTAAAAAGAGAGGATGTTTGTTGGCTGTATAGATTCTTCGCAGAGTGACCTTGATTTTTGCATTCTGACCCACTACAGGCTTAAAAAGAGAGGACGTTTTTTGGCTCTACAGATTCTTCGCGGAGTGACCTTAATTTTTGTATTCTGACCCACTACAGGCTTAAAAAGAGAGAACGTTTGTTGGCTCTGTAGATTCTTCGCGGAGTGACTTTAATTTCTGCAATCTGACCCACTACAGGCTTAAAAAGAGAGGATGTTTGTTGGGACCTTAATTTCTGCGTTCTGGCCTATACCGGCTTAAACAGAGAGAATGTTTGTTGGCTCTAGAGATTCTCTGCAGAGGGGACCTTAATTTCTGTGTTGTGGCTAATTACTACAAGCTTAAAAAAGAGAATGTTTCTTGGCCCCAAAATGCCCTGATCTGCAGAAGGGGTCTTAATTTCTGCGTTATGACATGCTACAAGCTTCGAAAGAGTGAATGTCTGTCGGCTCTATCGATTCTCTGCAGAGGGGACCTTAATTTCTGTGTGGATCCGATGATGAGAGCGACGTCCAGTGCGAAGGAAGGCGTCGGATGGAGTGAGGGAAAGAGGGTAAATGATGAAGGAAAGGGGTGGGGGGGTGGGGGGGGGAGGGGGGGGGGAGGGGGGGGGGGGGGGGGGGAGAGACGGATACGAAGGAGAAGAAGAGCAGGGAGAACAGGAGGGGGTACCTCAAAATAATCCCTGGAGACACAACCACCACAAGACTCCGGACGGTTTGCCCCCGGAGCCTCCCTGCAAAGAGGACACGGAGGACACGAGGACGCGAACGCCGCCGGCAAGGCGATTAGCCAAGCGGCCCGTGTTTGAGGCTCGTGAAGCTCGCGCAAAGACCGCCGTGACACCGCCGCCAGAACGTGTGCCACGTGCCAAACGCAAGTGCCAGAAACTCACCTGTCTCACATGCCGCAGCATCACCCGCTGCTGACAGGCGAAGGACATCTCGTAAGTACCAGAAACTCACCTGTTTCACATGCCGCAGCATCACCCATCGCTGATAGGCGAAGGACATCTCGTAAGTACCAGAAACTCACCTGTTTCACATGCCCGCAGCATCACCCATCGCTGATAGGCGAAGGACATGTGCCAGAAACTCACCTGTTCACATGCCGCAACATCACCCGTTGCTGATAGGCGAAGGACATCTCGTAAGTACCAGAAACTCACCTGTTTCACATGCCACATACCGCAGCATCACCCATCGCTGATAGGCGAAGGACATCTCGTAAATGAAGAGCGGGTGGGAGGGAAGGGGGAGGGGGGAGGAGGAGGAGGAGGAGGAGGAGGAGGAGGAGGAGGAGCGGGGAGAATCCCATTGGATCTAATCATTCACGAGGTCTACGTAATTCTGATCTCGTCGACACTCGGCAAGGTGTTAGTTAACCAGGTGGTGTAGTCTCGCGAGGCCTCATCCCACGAAGCTAAATCCGCAGGAAGCAGCTAGACGAAGCAGCCGAGGGGTCAGTTCTCCCGCTGACATTTACCGCCGAGCGTTTTTCGCGCGGATGGAGCTCCCCGGGATCGATGCTGGCTCTGACTCTTACTTCCATGAATGACCAGCGGTCCATTAATCGTCAACTCTTTTTTTTTTTTTTTTTTTTTTTTTTTTTTTTTTAGTGCTTGCTGGGTTATTGCAGTGAAACACTGCAGTTGTAGTGTAACAAGGAAACACAATGGACCTAATTGTGACAGAGACTACAGGATCTGTAACAGGCTCGGGAAGCTCTCAGCGATGAAGTTGTCTTAGTCCCTCGGGTAAAGACGAACAGCTTGTCGGACCCGTCGGCTTCTTACCGCGCACGTAAAAGATCCCTAGGCAGTTGGAAATCGAGGAAGAGTAAGGGAAGTTTCCCCGAGCTGCTGCTGGAAAATTAAATATAGACAATCCCCATTGTATCACAAACATATAAACACTAAAACACCGCATACACTGGCACAAAAGGGTAGCGCTGCTCTCGCACATACTGTTCCCAGGTAAGGCGACTGAATCTCTTGCAAAAGATTATATATAATAAAATCTGGTGGGACTGGGTAGCGCCGCTTTTGTGCATGGTATGCGCTTCCCCAGTAAGGCGACTGAATCTCTCGCAAAGGATTAATGAAATGTTGAATAAAATATTCAAACACACAAAAGGTTCAAAAGAACGCTGATTTTAAGAGTACAAAACAAAACATGACCACATTTTCAGGCCTCCCTTTTATCAAAGCAACTGATGGTAAACGACGATAAATGTGTGTGTGTGTGTGTGTGTGTGTGTGAGAGAGAGAGAGAGAGAGAGAGAGAGAGAGAGAGAGAGAGAGAGAGAGAGAGAGAGAGAGAGAGAGAGAGAGAGAGAGAGAGAGAGAGAGAGAGAGCAAATTGTCTACTTCTGCTCTATTTTGTTTGGCTCTTGCTTCAAAACGCTAGCAAGCAACTCCGCTTGAGATTTATTTTTTGTGCTAAATAAATAAATGAATAAATAAATAAGACAAATGACCACGAAATCGCTTTATCCCTACGAAGACTGATACGTTATGACAGGTGGGTCTGGACTCTCTCTCTCTCTCTCTCTCTCTCCTCACACACACCATGCACACACACACACACACACACACACACACCACCACGCACGCACGCACGCACGCACGCACGCACGCACGCACGCACGCACGCACGCACGCACGCACGCACGCACGCACGCACGCACGCACGCACGCACGCACGCACCACACACACACACACACACCCCGCGTAACACGCCCACCTACAAACCCATACAAAACCCACAAATCAAATCCACATTTGACCGATTAAACCGCACCTTCATCATACACCAAAATCCACAGTTCTTAAAAGCGCACAATTACGTCATTTACATCCATCATACATTATTATGTGTATGTCCACGAAGTCACAATCCTCCAGCCAAAGCGAGGCACCTTGCGCCCCGATCTTGCGCAAACAATGTCAGCCTGTCCGAAATAGCGGAAGCTGGCTTGATGGGAAGCAGAGTGCTAACACTGTGTTGGCTGAGAAATCATCGAGGAACAAGTGCAAGGCAGGCCAAAGTTTGCGCCTCATCAGGTGAACGATGAAGGAATCAAAGCCGGCTATTCTTCTCTCCGCATCCCTCTCGTGCACGTGTTGACACGGCGGTTGCGAGCCTCCGTGTGTTCAGGCACTGACTTGAGGCCGACTGTGTCGTCTGTCAACCACCATCGGCAAACCGCTACTCGGCGTTGCAGTCTGGAAGCCAATTTGTCTGCTTGTCTTTGCTATCTGCTCCCCTCCTCCACGAGCCTGTCTTCTTCATTTGTCCCATTTGCCGTCTCCGTTGTTCTCAGAACCTGGCGTTGTCCTTCCTCACTTCTCTCTCTCTCTCCCCCGCCCTCCCATCCGTCCCACCCCCCTTCTTCCCTACATTTGATGTCTTGTGTTCTTCAGAACCGTTGTCCTTCCCCACTTTCCAACCCCCCTTCCCCTTCTCCATCTCCCCTCTCTCTCCCTCCCCTCTTCCCTAGCCTGGCCGTCTTGTTTTCTTTACTTGTCTTCAGCATGTTTTTATCCGCCCTCTCCGCCTTAGCCCTCTCGTCAGGACTGCTGACTTTGCCTCCTGCCTGCGGACCCCAGACGTCGCCTCCCTTGCTTGCTTGCTTGCTGGCTGTTGGCTGCTCTAGCGCCGGGTCTCTGGGCTTCCTAATAGACTTTGGACGGATGCCTGATGGAAACGTGTGCTCGTCAGGCAGCATCTCCCCCTCCGACACCCCCTCCCTCCTCTGAAGCAACGGGGGCGTAATTGAGAAGAGTGTCCATCATTGTCTACCGCCGAGTCTTGTGGCGGCTTTGGCTGCGTTAGCGTGGGACGGCGGAGGCGGGAGTTTGGTCAGCGGAAGGGATGGGCGCTTGCTGACCACGTCCGCAGGCACGCTGGACACACAGCGCTGTAGGGGCGGAGGTGGCTGCTGCTGGCTCCGTCCGTCAGTGTGGCTGTCGGGGGCATGGGACCGGCGGGGGGGGCCTGGACTGGGACCGCTCGTGTGGTCAGTCGTTTAGTGGCAGACAGGAGTCTGTTTCTGAACGTCGTCACTGACTACGTGTACACATGAAACAGAAGGCAAATCTCTCTACACAGAGACAATAAAGTTGTATTGTATTGTAATTATTTGGACACTCAGGCTTCTTCTGAACGTCGTCAGTGACTACACGTCGTCAGTGACTACGTGTACGCATACATTATTTGGACACTCAAGCTTCTGAACGTCGTCAATGACCGCGTGCACACATAAATTATTTGTACACTTAAAGTAAAAGTCCAAGGTTTTTAAGTATGCGAAATGACCATCGAAATGATTGACAAATGAGTCACTAGTTTCAGATTTAATGAGATTTTTTTTTTAATAAAAAATGTTTAATTGGGTTTTTAATCGATTTTATTTTCTGTAGGCTGGCCGAGACTACAGTCTCGGGTTCTCCATCAGTCACGTGACTTTCCTGGAAGTGACGTCAGTCTGGGGAGTCAGTGCGGTTGCCATCTTAGATTCTTCAGTAACTGTGTATCGTGTGGTCGACAAAAATAACTATGCCGGCCTACTGTGTTGCCGCGAACTGTAACAATTCGCAGACGACCCCAGGTATAACAATGCACGAGCTCCCGCGCAATCGACCTGCAGTGAGGCGAAAGTGGATTAAATTTATACAATTCAAACGAGCTGACTTTCTTGCTGCGCCGCATCACGCCCATTTGTGTAGCGAGCACTTCAGTGAGTGCGATTTCGCAAACCCCATGGAATACCGCATGGGGTTTGCTTCGAAGCTGTCACGATGTTCCGGTACTCTTTCAAAATCCTGCCTGACAGGCTCAAACTGATACGACTGTATCCTTGTGGGTCTCTCGGGCAAAGTATCAGTTTCGTCTTCGGAGCTCGAGTTGGGCATTTTGCAGCGACTCCCCAGAGTGACGTAGTAGGCATATGGTCACGTGATTTGGGCGTCATGGCGACACTTTCGGAACGACAGAAAATGCCTTTTTTCGTGCATTTATAACCCTCAGATCACAGTTTCACCTACATCATCGTTCTCAGCGAGCTTTAACGGAAATCGTGTCAAAAATCGCCCCTAACCTTGGACTTGTCCTTTAAGCTTCTGAACGTCGTCACTGACTACGTGTACACATAAATTATTTGTTCACTCCAGCTTCTGAATGTCGTCACTGACTACGTGTACACGTAAATTATTTGGACACTCAAGCTTTTGAACGTCGTCAATGACCG
>JABMCL010000190.1:470000-495000 GCA_018857735.1 Alviniconcha marisindica | reverse complement strand
ACCACAAACATAACTTGTAATGTCCATTAAGTGCATTGATTCGCACAAACGGCAAAATAGTCCTGCGAGAAATCGCCACGCAAGTGTTGCACAGGCACCACCCGGGACGACCACTAGCCTAATCTCCACAACAGAAACCAAAAACGCAAAAGCCAGTCAAACCAACCTCTGTGTAATCGAAACCTCAGTTTTTGCCACAGTGAGATTCCCCAAATCTCGCTGTTTTTTGGGGCCCCGGAGTCGATGCGTCTCAAGTACCGAAGTTGCGCTGCAGAGAGCCCCGTTGTTCCTCGTTTGTCCCAGACCTCTGAAAGAAGAGATGAATTCTGGACGGAATGCTGATCCCAGGGGCTAATCCTGTCGGGTTTTGAGTCAATATTTCAGCTTAGCTAGCGTGGTCCGCAGTCTGGAGTACTTAATGGTCCCATGACAAACTTGTCAGGCTGGGGTTAATCTTGTCCAAAACTGATCGCTAAGTTGACTTCTTACGCGGCTTGCTAGCGCCGAATACCCGTTTTGCCCAGCAGGGAGTCGAGAATGTTCAAACAAGGCGAAAAAAAACAATCGAGGGTTTTGAAATTGGAGAATATCGGCCCTGAAAGCGACCTCGATTACCCACGGGCGTGTGGAGTGCGTCAAATGCTCTTAACTGTAGTGAGATGATAAACAGTAAACTTTGTCTCGGCAAACTTGTGCAACGACGCAACATGGCGAAAAGGTAGTGTTTGCCTGCCGCGGCAAAATAGAAGATTACGGCCAGATAAACAGGATTTTTGCAAATGACGTGTTGTTTCTGACTGGGATTTTATCAAATGCAAGAGTCAACTGGCTTCGACTTGTCCATTTTTTCTTCTTCTTATCCTTTCATGACCCTTTTTCTTGTTGCCGCCTCCCTCTCCCCCCCCACCCAACCCCCATCTCGGGTTCAGTGTTATTTTTTGTTGGGTTTGCGCTGTTGAATGGAATTAAAGAACAAAGTCCGAAGTGTTGGGCGCGTAACACGGATATAAAATAACGATAACAATGACATTAGTCAGCTGGCTGTATAGTCATTCGATGATACACGCAGTCCACGGCTTTGGTCATAATTATGAGAAGGCAAAAGGAAACACCATCAGATTGCTTGACCAAAGTACAGAATAGGTTTAAAAAGAACGCTTAATTTAGTTAGATAATGCAGAGCTCAGGAGCTGTGTTAAAGTCCAGGTGGCCGTCCTGGGCCACCGTAGTAATCCGTACGGTCTCTATGGACGTAAAGCAACATTGAACTTGAACTTGCTGACAACGGAGCTGTGTGAAAGTCGAGGTGGCCGTCCCGGGAACCGAGTCCGTAACAGTGCGTACGGTCTCTAGCGTCCGTAATAGTCTGCACGGTCTCTAGCGTCTGTAATAGTCTGCACGGTCTCTAGCGTCTGTAATAGTCTGCACGGTCTCTAGCGTCCGTAATAGTCTGCACGGTCTCTAGCGTCTGTAATAGTCTGCACGGTCTCTAGCGTCTGTAATAGTCTGCACGGTCTCTAGCGTCTGTAATAGTCTGCACGGTCTCTAGCGTCCGTAATAGTCTGCACGGTCTCTAGCGTCCGTAATAGTCTGCACGGTCTCTAGCGTCCGTAATAGTCTGCACGGTCTCTAGCGTCCGTAATAGTCTGCACGGTCTCTAGCGTCCGTAATAGTCTGCACGGTCTTTAGCGTCTGTAATAGTCTGCACGGTCTCTAGCGTCTGTAATAGTGCGTACGGTCTCTAGCGTCCGTAATAGTCTGCACGGTCTTTAGCGTCTGTAATAGTCTGCACGGTCTCTAGCGTCTGTAATAGTCTGCACGGTCTCTAGCGTCTGTAATAGTCTGCACGGTCTCTAGCGTCCGTAATAGTCTGCACGGTCTCTAGCGTCTGTAATAGTGCGTATGGTCTCTAGCGTCTGTAATAGTGCGTACGGTCTCTAGCGTCCTTAATAGTCTGCACGGTCTCTAGCGTATGTAATAGTGTGTACGGTCTCTAGCGTCCGTAATAGTGCGTTCGGTCTCTACATGGACGTAAGGCAATGTTAAACTCGAACTCGTTAGACAATGCAAATCAAGCGCACTTTTTAAGTGAGAACATCTTTATTTTCAAGCAACAGACAGATAATACACCAACAAACGATGATAGGCATGAAATTTAATTTGACTTAGATTTTAGCTGATGGAGACGTTTGGGGGTCGTTTCTTCTTCTTTTCTTCTTTTTTATTTTTTTAAAACTCTCGTAAGAACACTTACTTCGCAATATTTTAATATATAAAAACATAGCCAGCTAAATAACCATTCGACTGCATGAAGGATTTTTTGTATATACAATTGTTCATTATTACCGTCGATTGAAACAGCAACAACAATTTAAAAAAATAAGTCTGTTTTCTTTTTAAAATTATAATTAATTAAAAATTATGCACAGTGTGTGCGATAAGCAAAAACTGATTACTGTCGGGGTAAATAGTAGTACCCTGTATAGTTGTACGCCAAAGGTCGACAGACTTAATTCTTGTCTTTCAGCGTTAATGATGAGGAAGTAGCTATGTATACAAACACTCACTCTCCTGAGCAAAACAAACAACAACAAAAAGCAAGCAAGCAAGCAAACAAACAAACAGACAAAAAAGCCAACTCTCAAAACCCACCAGTACAGGAACGCTTTCTCCGTATGACAGTTCCACAAAAAGTTGTCCTGCCTTGTAAATAAATAAGAATGCTAATGCTAAAAAATAGAAAATATATATATATATATATATATATATATATATATATATATATATATATATATATATATATATATATATATATATATATATATATATATATATATATATATATATATATATATAAAAGAGAAAAAAAGAAAGAAAAAAAGAAAGAAAAGTCTGTAACTGTCAGTTGTGATGTTTGCAATGCATGTGTTTATAAGTGCATACTATGGGGGTTAGTATCATTTTACAATAGTTATGTCTATTTCTGTGCTAGAACGGCATAGGTGGTATAGGGCTCCTTGTTATCCGCCCACCCCCTTCACCTCCTCACACACTCACTCTCTCTTTTCGTGTAAATCGCATAGAGCAGTGCCGTATGTACTTACCACCGGAAGTGGAACTGCGCTCTATGAAAGCTATTATTATTATTATTATAACTTAGAAATTGGATTTTAGCGTCCTGTCAACCGCACATGATCCACCTCAGGATAATGAAAACAAACAAACAAAACGATAAACAAACAACCCCCCCCCCCCCCGAAAAACAACATAGCAACAACAAAAGAAACAAAGTTTAGTCGCTCAAATGCTACTTCTGCTACTGGTACAAAAGAATCGACAGATATTTGCATATAAATGATTTTTTTCCCAGGAATCGTACACATTTTCTCTTCTTTTTTGTTTGCTTTTGGATGGCATCCCCACTGTTGTTTTTGTTCGATCTGATCAGGTTTCCTTTCTGTGATCCCGCAGGCACGCTAAAAATCAATGCGCGGATCGTTAGCTGCTTGCCATACTTGGTGTTCATTCAGGGTTGTGTGCGTCCAGACTATGGCTGAGATTATTAATCTCACAGTAAACAGAACGCAGTTGTTGGGAAGCTCGTCTAAAAAGCCAACAAGATTACTCGGCTTTCTTGTCGCCCTCAGCCGAAAGATATTCAACGAGACGACTTGTTTTAGTGTCGGTTCGGTAAGGTACGTGATCTAAGCTATCGGGGACACGGACATCCAAGGAACAACCTCGTCAATGCTGGATTTTTTCACGGCAGCAAGCCAGTCTCCGTAAAGGTGATACTTGCACGGCTCACCTCACGGTGGTGCGTCCAGTATCGTATGCCCCACGACAAACATATAGCGGCTAGTCCCATGGCATGCTATCGCTAGCCTAGCTGCCAGACTGTCCGGGTGGTCAGACCCACCACTCGCAGCAGGTGACTCACGATGGCTTAATTAGGTAGACGGTTTGAGTCTCATCGGCCTTCTTCTCCACTTCCTCTTGAGTTTCTCTCTCTTACCCCCGCCATCTCTTCTCTCTCTCTCTCTCTCCCTCCCTCTCTCTCTCTCTCTCTCTCTCTCTCTCCCTGCCCATCTCTGTCTCTCTGTGTTTGTCTCTCCTCCCCCACCCTCTCTCTCCCCGCCCATCTCTTTCTGTGTCTCTGTGTCTGTGTCTGTCTGTCTGTCTGTTTCTCTCTTCTTCTTCGTCTTCTTCTCTCTCTCTCTCTCTCTCTCTCTCTCTCTCTCTCTCTCTCTCCCACACACACACCTCTCTCTCTTCTCTTCTTCTTCTCTCTCTTCTCTCTCTTCTTCTTCTTCTTCTTCTTCTCTCTTCTCTCTACACCCCCCCCCCCCTCCCCGTCTCTCTCTCTCTCTCTGCTTGCCTTCTTCTTTTTCCTCGGGTGGCTGTTCCTTCTCGTCCCGGCCCGGCCCGCCATCCTGCCGCCGTCGCATGCACCCGGGGTGTACCGGGTGGCACCCCTAAGGACGTTTTGTCAAAACAAGTATCTACACGCCTGTCGTGGAAAAGTCAACTGTGCGCGGGAAACCCGAGCTGGCGGCCATTGAATGGCTGGCGACACTACACCAGCTGACAGCCAGCTAACGCCTTTTTCAAGCCCGAGGGACTCTTGGTGGCAAAAGACTGTAACTCCTCAAACATCATTTTATACACACACAAATGGGAGAGAGAGAGGGAGGGGAGGAGGGAGAGAGAGAGAGAGAGAGAGAGAGAGAGAGAGAGAGAGAGAGAGAGAGAGAGAGAGAGAGAGAGGGGGGCAGGAGAGAGAGAGAGAGAGAGAGAGAGAGAGAAGAGAGAGAGAGAGAGGGGTGGGCAGAGAGAGAGAGAGAGAGAGAGAAGAGAGAGAGAGAGAGAGAGAGAGAGAGAGAAGAGAGAGAGAGGAGAGAGAGAGAGAGAGAGAGAGAGAGAGAGAGGGAGAGAGAGAGAGAGAGAGAGAGAAGGGAGGAGAGAGAGAGGAGAGAGAGAGAGAGAGAGAGAGAGAGAGAGAGAGAGAGAGAGAGAGAGAGAGAGAGAGAGAGAGAGAGAGAGAGAGAGAGAGAGAGAGAAGAGATGGAGAGAGAGAGAGAGAGAGAGAGAGAGAGAGAGAGAGAGAGAAGAGAGAGAGAGAGAGGGGGGGGGGGGGCGCGGTGGTTCTGTTTTTAGACAGTGTTATAACAACTTTTATCTGCCATATCAAAAAATATCTAAAACTATAAGTAAATAAATGAACGAATATTAAAAATCCACCAAGACATACAACTTATTCAGAAAAGAAAAAAGAAGAAGCACGGAGCACGTTTTTATATATATTTTAGAAAAGATGTTCATTTGTTCGATCAGTTTGATGGTCCACACACATATACGCACTACCATCCACACACTGAAAAAAAGAGAGAAGAAAAATGGGGGTGGGGGGGGGGGGGGGGAAAAGGGGAAGAGATGAATGTTGGACTTGTTGCCTTTCACCAAAACGCAGCAGCCGTCAGTCCTTACATTGCTTGTGCTGGCGGATGGGGGTAGGCCTACAGCGTGCTGTGGGCAGGAAAACATTCCAGATGGCTTCTGTTGGTACGGTGCTTGTTTTTGTATCAAAATACCGTGTGACAAGTGAGCAAACTTTATATTCAAATCCGCAGACACTGAGCTGTGCCACACCCTTTGTCTATACAGTTCATGTTCGAGGTGTCCTTTGTCTGACTGTTTCTAAGTCTTCGTCTCGTTTCGTTTTCGCTAGCTGTTGAGTCTGTGAGTAAACGATCCGTTTGCAAACGTTTGTTATTTGTTTCGGTGTACTGGTTATTTGAAGTATTTTGTTTAAATGACGCTTTGTGAGGACTGAATGAGGAGTTCTACATGCGTGGCAGAGAATAGGGAATTATTGTGTTTTTTCGTTAATTGTTTTACACAAGTTAAGAAAGACAAGATACTAGCTTCTATTTGTACCATTTTTGTCGTGTGCATCATACATAGCACATGGAATATTAGCACATTTTGAGAATTTATCCTGCTGCATAATTAATCCGAAATTCCACTAGCTCTGTGCACCGTGTAATCCTGACGACAGACAAAGAATTAAAGATGCATTGTAACTTTATCGCTAACGCATCGGAAAACGTTCACAGAGGCATGCAGTCACCACCCGATTTGTTTCAACACTAAAATGTATCCCACAGTCTCAAGTGACAGAGTGATATGCAGTCACCTCCCGATTTGTTTCAACATTGAAATGTAGCCCAGAGTTTCAAGCGACAGAGTGATGTGCAGTCACCACCCGATTTGTTTCAAGACTGAAATATACCCCAGAGTGTTCAATGACATAGTCAGTAATATGCAATCACCAACCGATCTGTTTCAAGACTGAAATATCTCCCAGAGTGTCAAATGACATAATAATGTTCTTCCACAGTGACCCACTTCCAAAACCCATGACTAATCAACCAACCATAGCAGGGAATCTGTCAGCTGTCCCTTTGGGGGGGTGGGGTGGGGGGAGAGGGAGTGTATTTCCGCCATTAATATGATAGAGTTTATTTCCGCATTAATAATACTGTTTACAATGTGAGCATTGTCTTTGCCCCCTGGATTAACACTGTGCTTAATTTGTATTTATTCAATTTTGTTAATTGTTGCTCTCTCGCCACAGAATCTAGGAGAAAGATAATAGTAAAGACAAGCCTGTTGGTAACTGACTCTTAATGTATCCTTCCTGTACCCTCACACTGTCTGTCTAAAGGACAACACAAAATATGCGTTCTGGTGCTCTACTGTTGCACACTTAAAAATCAGGCGAAACACCCCCTTTAAACCACGTAGCTTTGAGCAACCCCTTCACGAAAATGCTATTGTCCAGACTTTCTTTAAAAAAATAAAATCATCACAAACTTGATTGTCCACGCTAACTTTGACACGACTTGAAGCCGGCTCAAGTGGAATAATGCCGATGAGAAACACAAACAAAGTTATGACACTCGAGTATACTCAGTTTCCTCGTCGGGATCGCCGCTGGAGTGGTCTTCCAGCCATGTCGGCTGTCGCCTCTCGGGAACGTGACACCCCACACCGCTGAAGGGAACCTCGCTTGATCATGCTCCAGAGACACTTCAGGACTCTCAGCGACTCTTGTGTTGGATCGCTAACAGACGTAGACGTGGGTCGAGCATGTTTTAAACTCTCCAGCGTCTATTAGAACAGAAATCCGTAATGTAGTAATGGTAACTGATGATGATTTTACTCATACTCTTAGTCTTTTTACTTCAGCGGCTCTTGAGTTGGACCGCTAGCAGACGTGGACGTGGGTCGAGCATGTTTTAAACTCTTCACCGTCTATCAGAGCAGAAATCCGTAATGTAATAATGGTAATGGTAACTGATGATGCACCGATGATGATTTTATTCATACTCTTACTCATTTTATTTCAGCGACTCCTGTGTGTTGGACCACTAGCAGACGTGGGTCGAGCATGTTTTAATCGCTCCACCATCTGTCAGAGCAGATAGCCGTAATGTAATAATGGTAATGGTAACTGATGATACACTGATGATTTTTTTGTGTATGGCTACTACTATTATCTTAACTACTACTTTTATTGTTGTTACTACTCAGCTACTGCTGCTGTTGATACTACCAAAACTGCTGCTATGATAATTTTAATGGACATTTCTGTGCTGCTGCTACGACAATAACAACAACAACAACAACAACTAAAACTACCACCACAGCCACTCCCACTACTGATGAATATATTTAGATTAATATGCCCTTGTAGTCAACCCTTTCACATTAGTTCGTGCATTCAAAGCATCACAGGGCTGAAGAACCGTTAAATTAAATTTGTTGCTGTTACTGTTGTTGCTGTATTGAATACCATCCTCCTACTTACCATTACATACATCGACTTCTGTGTTCACGTCCCCCCCCCCCCCCCCCCCCCGGAGTGTTCAAGGTCGGAGTGGTCTTCCAGCCATGTCGGCTGTCGCTTCTCGGGAACGTGACACCCCACACCGCTGAAGGGAACCTCGCTTGATCATGCTCCAGGGACACTTCAGGACTCTCAGCGACTCTTGTGTTGGATCGCTAGCAGACGTGGACGTGGGTCGAACATGTTTTAAACTCTCCAGCGTCTATTAGAACAGAAATCCGTAATGTAGTAATGGTAGCTGATGATGATTTTACTTACACTCTTACTCTTTTTACTTCAGCGGCTCTTGAGTTGGACCGCTAGCAGACGTGGACGTGGGTCGAGCATGTTTTAAACTCTTCAACATCTATCAGAGCAGAAATCCATAATGTAATAATGGTATGATCCGTAATGTAATAATGGTATAACTGATGATACACCGATGATGATTTTATTCATACTCTTACCCATTTTATTTCAGCGACTTTTGTGTGTTGGATCACTAGCAGACGTGGGTCGAGCATGTTTTAAACTCCCCACCATGTATCAGAGCAGAAATCCGTAATGTAATAATGTAATGGTATCTAATGATGCACTGATGATGATTTTACTCATACTCTTACTCTCATTTTGCGACTCCTGTGTGTTGGACCGCTAGCAGACATGGGTCGAGCATGTTTTAATCGCTCCACCATCTATCAGAACAGAAATCCCTTAATGCAATAATGATAATTATGGTAACTGATGATGCACTGTTGATGATTTTTATTTTATGGCTACTACTATTATCTTAACTACAACTTTTGCTGCTGCTGCTTTTAGTAAGTTACTACCGTTGTTGCTACTACCACAATGCGGCTGCAATAATAATAATAATAATAGCAATAATAATAATGGAGCATTTCTATGCTGCTGTTACAACAATAACAACAACTACTACTATTACCACCACAACCACCTCCACGACTACTGCTGCAGCTGCAGCAGCAGCAGCAGCTGTCGATGAGTTGATACAGATGAACAGCCCGATGTAGTCAACCTTTTTACATTAGTTCATGTGTTCATGTGTTCATGTGTTCAAAGCACCACAGGGTTGAAGAATCGTTAAATTAAAACTGTTGCCAAAAATCCGAAAATTTCACAGCTGATAGCGGTCTAAAAACCAAAACCACACACACGAAAGGTTAAAAAGAACTCGCGAGAACTATGACACTACACAAAATGCAAATTTTCGGTGTAAGACCCTTTGTCAAGCGACAGTAAGTAAGTAAGTAAGTAAGTAAGTAAGTAAGTAAGTAAGTAAGTAAGTAAGTAAGTAAGTAAGTAAGTAAGTAAGTAAGTAAGTAAGTAAGTAAGTAAGTAAGTAAGTAAGTAAGTAAGTAAGTAAGTAAGTAAGTAAGTAAGTAAGTAAGTTGGTGTTTACAAGCGACAGAACAACACTTAAACAACAGTTAAGCGGTGAAAAAAACCGAGTTTTAACTGTCAGTAAGATTCCCATCTTGATTGTCTTAATATTATTTTGCGGCATCACTCAGCTGTGGTTCCTGACGTGTACCTTTTTTGTAGTCCCCTGAGTATTTCTGTGTATACTCCGCTTAGATGTTGTTATGCAACTATAATCTTAAACAGATTGAGTTCCAAAGCGCTTGTGTAGAACCAGCAAACAAGAGGAGTTACCTGGCGATCGATAGACGTCACGCAAACACCACAACAAAGTGTGTGTGTGTGTGTGTGTGTGTGTGTGTGTGTGTGTGTGTGTGTGTGTGTGTGTGTGTGTGTGTGTGTGTGTGTGTGTGTGTGTGTGTGTGTGTGTGTGTGCGCGCGCTTAGAATAGTCTCTACGGACATGATTTTGCATTTTATAAATACAACAACAACAACAACAACAACAACAACAATAATAATAATAATAATAATAATAATAATAATAATAATAATAATAATAATAATAATAATAATAAAGTACTGTTTTATGTGCTATTTCTGCAAATTAGAGCGCTTAACCCATTACAAAACGACGAACCAAAACACAGTCAAAACATTTCTGTGAGCTAAAAATTAATTATAATTATTTATTAAATGCATGCCAATGCGGTTTTGTTTGGTTGTTTGTTATGCAACAGTTGCAATGTTGAGGTGCTTGCAAAACGGACATATCACTGACGGGATGACTATTTAAATTGTGAGTTTTTATTTTATTTTATTTTTTAGCGCTTCATCAAAACGCCGGCGTTGCAACTGCATACAAAATGCGAACATTAATGACGACCGACTTCAACATACGGCAATGACTGCCAACAACAAAATTTCGTACTGTTTTTATCCGCTTTGGCTCTTCTTCTTTTTTCTTTTTCTTTTCTTTTCTTTTTGCTATCCTAGCATTTGAAAGTATCTAAAAAAAAAAAATTAGACTGTAAAAATCCGTATCATTGTCTTTTTGGTATCTCACTTTTCTAGTGCTATTTCTTTCTGTTTAGCCTAAAACATTGTATTTGCTTTTTGTCGATGAATGTGCATCACTGTACACTAAATGAAGTTGAAAATATGTGAATAAAACGTCCATCGAATCAGTGAATGAATCAAATAATCAATAAATATGAAATAAATAACGCCTGACAAATGTCTGAATAAATGCAACAACATAAAACAAAAACGAAAAAAGACATGTAAATGAATGACATATGAGGTTGAGAAATAATAAACATTCATTTAATTAGTCCATATTCCATTTATATCATCGTTTGTTGGCGGATTATCTGCCTGTTTTATGCTTGAAAGGATGTTTTTTTGACTGAAAATATGCGTGTGTTTTGTATTGTGTAAATAAAATAAGCGTTCTGTTACCTCCCTCCCTCCCCCCCCTCTCAAAAAACAAAAACAAAAACAAAAAACAAAACAAACAAAAAACAACAAACAACAACAACAACATCAGTGTGACCACATTTTCCTCTTAATTTGATTAGTAGTAGGAATAATAAAAGCAGTAGCTACTGCTGCGGCGATAAGATTATTTTTTTTTAATTTAAAAAAAGAAAGAAAAAAACTTCAACAAACCAATGAAATAATAATCAGTCATCACATGATACTTCATGGCCATAGAAAATTTCAGCACTCATTATGCAGTCATCTCATCAGTTGTCGTGTCCTGCTTTAACGAGGAGATAAGCGTCGTTTGCTAACAGAACTGTCACCAATTTATTGTTGTCATTATTTTAAACATTTTGTTTTTTCAGTCTCATCTCCCAAAACTTAAAGTAGGATAAGTGAGTAAATAAAAAGCCATGCGAATAAAAAACGAAAGCGAACTCATCATGAATAAAATGATCGTTTTTAAAGTAAGTTTACCAATGATATTCGCCCAAAAAGAGTAGGTTATCAATGGTATTCTTAAACTCGGCGGTGAATACCGATTACGATTTTAAAAAGTAATTAAAAATTATGATACAGCTGATAATAAAAACAACAACAACAACAAAAAAGGCCACAAAGAAGTGTTGACTGCTCATTGAAACGAAAATATGAAAAAATATTGAAATGAGTGAAGGAATGAAATTACCATTTCACATAACTATTATCGAAATGAAGGAGTGAGTACTTAAATAAATAATCGAAGAAATAAAGAAGAAATAAATACACCAATAAATGAATAAAAAACAAAACAGTAATAGATAAATTATTGAATAAATTAATGAAATGGAAAACTTGCTAGATGTCTATGGACTAGGTGTAGTCTGATTAGTCACTGCATGAATAGGAAACGAATACAATAAATACAATTGTAAAATAAATACAAAATAAACAAAAGCATAAATAAAATAATGAACCCCCACACACAAACCAATAACAACAACAACAACCAAACAACCAAAAACAAACGAAAAACTAAAACACACACACACAAAACAAACAAACAAACAAACAAAAAAACCAAAACAACAACTAAAAACAAGAAAACTAAAACAACAGCAACGACAACAAAAACTAAACTAAAGCAAACAAAACAACAACAACAACAACAACAACAACAAAAAAAACAAAAACAAAAAACAAACAACTGCCCACTAAAACAAAACAAAACAAAACAAACAAAGAAACAAAACACAAAACAAAAACAAAATCAAAATCAACAACAACAGCAAGAACAAATCCTCTTCTTGCCTGGCAATTTGTCCGTTTTCTCGCGAAACTGATTGCGGATGCTTTGATTTTTTTTTTAAAGTAGCGTTTTGTCCTGATGTGACCTTGTGGTTAATTCTGCACAAAAACCAGCGATCTATTTATCTGTCACCAAAGCTAGAACTTAGCTGCACAGCAGCCTCTAGTTTGACAGGAGTACGGCGGCAACATAGCTGTCACTCTGTCACTCAGCCCCACCCACACTCTAGGTATACTTCTTCAGCACGCAGGTTCACGAGCAACACAACGTTACTATAGTGAATGAATGACAATGTGCGCATGGCGCTTAAAACACACACACACACACACACACACACACACACACACACACACACACACACACACACACACACACACACACACACACACACACACACACATCCAAACAAAATAATGCACGTACTCAGCTCCAGGAGCACGCGAGTGTTCTCACTGACAAACTAGAAACACAGCCCGCTGCAAAGAAATCCAAGTTATCCGCACTGCAGTGTATTGCGGCTTCTCTTAAAGGCGGCTGATACACGAGTCGTTTCTTCAGTATGGTGAGAGGAGGACAGTCCGAACCTCACGCGGTCGGACCCGTCCGTCTTGAAAGGATTAGCTCCCACACGATACAGCCGAAACTGACGGGTTACCTTCAAGTTGGATTCCAAATCTCGCCTCCGTTTTCATTTTAATGGACATGAGCGCGCGGTCCAAATAAAGCTGGTTCTTGTGTCTTCTGACTGGATATTCCACAAACCTGCGTGGCCATGATAACGCTGTAGTAGATATTTTGTTTCCGCTTGGGACAGCGTGACGGTCGTTTTGGCCGCCGTTTGCAAAGTCGCTATGCGTTCAAACGGCTAGTGCTCATTGGCTGGCGGAAGCGGTTCATCCGTTTGGAATATAGCATGTTTTATTTGGAAGAGATAGGTTCAAACCGATGCTCAGAGCTCAGGAGCTGTGTGAAAGTAGAGGTGACTGTCCTGGGCTCCCCGTCCCTAATAGTCCTTATGGTTTCTGTGGACGTAAAGCAACGTTGAACTTGAACCAATGCTCTGAGCATGGTAGCACACGCACGTGATTTTAACTGTTCGGCCATGCTGGCACACGATCCGTTTCAGACACAGTTCGGACGGTTCTCCTCATGCAACCCCTCGCCCAAAACGGCCCGTGTATCAGAGCCTTAACCGCCATGTTGCTTGTCACCGGACAGACCCGAGGTCGCGTGTTTTTCAAGATGACGTTTCCAAACCAGCAAAGCATCCACAGGGCCAGCTAAGCGCGTTGCGGAAACCAGCTAAAACCGCTCGCGCCCGACACACGTGCAGCCAGCTCTCACCTCGCTGCCCAGACCGTTGCGCAGAAAGCGTTCACCTGGGACAACGTTACTGGCCCTGGGCAAGTGCAGGTCGGCGCTGGAACCGCTCGTAGAACCAGAGACACTGTAGCATCTCTGGTAGAGCTTAGCCTGGTGGCGTCCTTCACATTCCTTGTTAGGTTGAAGGAAGCACCCAGAGACCCAGGTCTGCCAAAAGAAAGTGTTTTTTGTTGTTGTTGTTGTTGCTGCTAAAGCCCACTCGGTCGCGTGGGTCAAATCTTCAGGGCGACCAAGTGTGTGTTTATCCGCTGTGCCACTGACTGAGGTCAGTTCCGATTGCCGGAGTCTGGATTCACTCGAACGAAAGAATCCGGCCCGTGAGCGTGTGTATTCAGAGTTTTCTTGCCTCCGATGCGCTTTTGCGTTATCAAAAACAATAAACACAACACTAGTCACAACAACAACGATCACAACAACAAAGACACTCCCACCCCCAGCATTAACAACTTCCACCACCACCACCATCCCCCAAAAGAAGCAACAACAATAGAAATACCCCCCAAAACAACAAACAAGCAAACACATTTAGCTGCATAGTATAGCTTGACTGGAGTAAGTTGCCAACATAATTTTACGAAGGAATCAGCGGTTAGTTTTGACAAATAATCAATAATAATAAAAAAAACAGCAATAAGTCAGTGATGGCGTCAGTGCGGTGCTATTTTTATTGCTGCATTTCAGATGCCTCATGCAGCAGCACATAAAATGGAAAAAAGAAGAAGAGATATATGATATAGTGCATGAATAATTTAAATGAAGGAACCTTTTAATTAGCCGTTATAAACCCGGGTTTCCCTTCGTTCGATGCTGAACCGCGGTGGTAACATAGACCTGTACTATGGGCAATACCTAACAATGGCAACATAGACCTGTACTATGGGCAATACCTGACAATGGCAACATAGACCTGTACTATGGGCAATACCTGACAATGGCAACATAGACCTGTACTATGGGCAATACCTAACAATGGCAACATAGACCTGTACTATGGGCAATACCTAACAATGGCAACATAGACCTGTACTATGGGCAATACCTAACAATGGCAACATAGACCTGTACTATGGGCAATACCTAACACTGTTTAAAGCCAGTGCAGTTGGCGATGACAACATTGCTGCTCATGATGGTATTCGAAACGAAGGTGATGTCCTGCTCATGCTGATGGACGACACGAGTACAATACAATACAACTTTATTGCCAAGTGTCAATACAATTGCACGAGGAATGTTTTGTGGTGCCAAGTACACATCGCAAGTAAGTAAGTAAGTAAGTAAGTAAGTAAGTAAGTAAGTAAGTAAGTAAGTAAGCAAGCAAGCAGGCAGGCAGGCAGGCAGGCAGGCAGGCAGGCAGGCAGGCAGGCAGGCAGGCAGGCAAGCAAGCAAGCAAGCAAGTAAGTAAGTAAGTAAGTAAGTAAGTAAGTAAGTAAGTAAGTAAGTAAGTAAGTAAGTAAGTAAGTAAGTAAGTAAGTAAGTAAGTAAGTAAGTAAGTAAGTAAGTAAGTGTTTTAATGTTTTTTTGCTGACGGTCGACAGGAAGAGGATGTATATCTTGATAATTTTGTATGCACTTACAATTCTGCTACACATTGACCAAATACTTTATATATAAAAAAAAAATGTGTTTAAAAAATCTGCTTTATTTATAATTTTTTATAAAGGTCCTAGATATTCAAAATTTATAATTATCACGATGGGTCTAGACCATTAACCCCTTGTTTGCTCAGCTAACCTTGTGCTAGAAATAATGAATTAAAATGAATGCACACAAAACTGCCAGTGCCAAACAGTGTGGGGATGAGCGTCTTAACTGAAATCTATAGTGGTCATCGAGTGCGATCATGCTTCGCACTTTGATATTTGAATACGGCAGCGAAGTCGCGAAAACCTTTCAGAATCACCCTTTGTATAGGATTAAACATGGGCGTAGCTGCAGACGGCTGAAACGCCGATAGGCGATCAAAAGAATGACGTACTCGCTGAAAGAACAGGACGTGTGGGCGTGCGCTCTCTATGCCAGAGAACGTCCGAGTATAGTTAACATTTTAAACGTTTAGTCAAACATTTTCACATCGCGTTTTCTGACAGCGATAGCCTTGACGGCGCGGTTCGGAAACCTGCAAGACTTGCACCAGTCTCTGGCTTTGAAGTGGAGAAGCCCATCACACAAAAATCGTATTAGCCGGGCCGATCAGCCCCTGGCGGAATGTCGGATGTGTGATGCGGCCAGACGCGCTGAGGATTTTGGAAGGCGGGTCGAAACCTTCTCGGCATCGTTGTCCGATGGGGACCCGAAGCCGGAATCGGGTGTCATCGTTGACGGATCGGGTGTCCCCCGCTCGGAACCCGAGACGGAGGAAGAGGCAAGCACAGTGGCAAGTGTGTGCTGAAAACGGGGAAAGGCCGCGGACCGGGCTATTTGCGAACATCGTGTAAATCCCGATTTAACCTGTCGCGACGCTCAATGCGTGCAGCTGATCGCCACTTAGGGCTTTTCTTTTGATAATGGCCGCACAAAAGGGCGGATAACGAGGGGCCGAAACGCTAGCCGCCATCAAAAGACGGCCCCTGGCCCCAGTACGTCGCCCGGAGACGACGATCCGGGCTTAGCGAGCAACGACGCTACACGAGAGGGAAGGTCTTGGAGGGGCGATAATCGTCCAGAACGTTTCCTGGTCTCATCCGCCCTGTGTTCTCTACACCTCCGGCCACAAAAGAGCGGAGCAGGGGGAGGAGATCGGGCCTTTGCTCGGCTTGGAGCTGAAGCGGCGCGCGCCGTATCTTGCAGTCAGAGGTCGGCTGTTCCCGCCTGTGCTCAGCCCGTCCCCTTCATGTGCTCCCACGTGCTGCCCCGCCCCGCGACTCGCCTTTCAAAGTGGGCGCTGTCCCTGTCATAGGATACCCGCTAGGAGAGGGCGGCGACGTGCGCGCACACACAGACACATACACAGAGACACAGACGCACAGACACGCACGCAGACGCAGACGCAGACGCAGACACAGACACAGACACACACACACACACAAACAAACACACAAACACACACACATACAGACACACCTCCCCCCCCCACACACACACACGCACGCACGCACGAACGCACACACGCACGAACGCACACACACACACACACACGCACACACACACACACACACACACACACACACACACACACACACACACACACACACACACACACACACACACACACACACACACACATGTATGACGAGAGAGAAAAGCCCTCTCTCTTGTTCTACCGTAACGCCCACAGTCACGCACACGCACCACAGAGAGAGAGAGAGAGAGAGAGAGAGAGAGAGAGAGAGAGAGAGAGAGAGAGAGAGAGAGAGAGAGAGAGAGAGAGAGAGAGAGAGAGAGACACACACACACACACACACACACACACACACACACAAGGAGGAGGAAAAAAGGCTGATGCGTATGAAGAGTATTACAAACCGCATAAAGTTTGAATTGCTGTATATAGTGTGAGGGTCGGGTTACACCTACACTGGGTCAGGGAGGACGAGGCTGTTTGCCTGCACGGGACGAACCCCGGTGTATAACTACGTAGGTACACGGGGCGCAAGAATAGCTCCCCTCTTGACAGCTCGCCGGGTTTATATATGCATACATAGAGAAGTGGCTCCTATACAATAGACATTGTCCAGCGGTCATATTCATAACTATAGGTACGCTGCCCCAACTGTGGGCTGGATTGGGGGCCGACAGCAATACACTCAGATCTGATGTCACGGGATGGGTCTGCTGATGGTGACTTCACCGAATCCATACGTGCATGACTCTACAAAGTGTAACTATGCTATGATGTTGGGCCTTACTGGAACATGATCTGATGTCAAGGGATAGCTCTGCTGATGGCGACTTCACCGAGCCCGTACGTGCATGACTCTGCAAAGTGTAACTATGCTATGATGTTGGGCCTTACTGGAACATGGGGCAAAGCCGTTCAGATCTGATGTCACAGGATAGCTCTGCTGATGGCGACTTCACCGAGCCCGTACGTGCAGTGACGGATACAAAGTGAAACTATGCCATGTTGTTGGGCCGGATTGGAACATGCACAACTCCCATCAGATCCGATGTCACAGGATAGCTCTGCTCCTTTCTTCTTTGTAGTTGTCCATTGTAACACGCAAAAAAGAACTGTGCAATAAAATTAAAATTAAAGTTAAAAAGGAGGTGGAGGAGGAGGAGGAGGAGGAAGAAGAAGAAGAAGAAGAAGAAGAAGAAGGAAAGTATGATCTTTGCTGACTAAAGACCTCTCCCCGTGATGGCAGGTCCAAGGTGGGGATCGGTGACCGTAACAATGGTATTAACACCTTTTCTGAATAGGTTTCAGATTCCAACCTCTTGCCCCTCCCCCCCTTTCCCCTCCTCCCCACTTTCCCCACCAGGTCCTCTGAACAGAACTTTTGTGAACCTCCCCCACCCCTCCCTCCTCTTACACCTACGTGCTAGCACCTTTGTATCACTCTTTGTATAATTATTCACGTCCTTGAATGTCTTCCTTTGGACAATGATAGCTGGAGACATCGCCCGCATTATCCACCAGCTGCACCCGTACCCGCCCTTGCTGCTGCTGCTGCGGCTGCTGCTGGCAAAGCGGGTGGTTGTTGGGATGAGACAGGCACACTAGGCTTATTGGCCTCGTCGATGCAAATGTTATTATTGTGAGGAATGGAATCGTTGCCGAGAACCAAGCGTAAAACCGTAGGTTTCTAGTTTGAACACAGACTGTGCGTATGTGTCTCTGTCTCTCTCTCTGTCTCTGTGTCTGTCTCTGGGTCTGTCTATCTGTCTGTCTGTGTCTGTGTCTGTGTCTGTCTGTCTGTCTGTCTTTTCTCTGTCTGTCTGTCTTTTCTCCCCCCCCCCCTCTCTCTCTCTCTCTCTCTCCATCTCTCCCCCTCCTCTTCATCATCGTCGATCTAAGGCAAGTAGGTAGAGAACCGCCACTCCAAATAACTGGTTTCTAGTTTGAACGCGAACTATACCACACTCACTCTTCAATTACTGCTGTCGAGAACTAGGAAGCTAAAAAATAGTATTCAAAATAGTTGGTTCTTGTGTGAACCTGAACTATAGATACCCCCTCCTCTTCTCTTTACCTTCGTCCTGAAGGGGCACTCGAGAAATAGGTAGATAAAGAATGGTACTCAAAACATGTTGGTTTCTAGTTTGAACCCAAATAATACCGCACCCCCACCCTGCCCACCTCCCCATCCAGCCCACCTCTCTCTGTGTCTGTCTGTCTGTCTATCTGTCTCTCTCTCTTTCTGTCTCTCTCTGTCTGTCTGTAACTGTCTCTGTGTGTGTCTCTCTGTCTCTCTGTCTGTCTCTGTGTCTCTCTGTCTGTCTGTCTCTGTCTCTGTCTGTCTCTCTTTGTCTCTGTCTCTCTCTCTGTCACTGTCTGTCTGTCTGTCTCTCTCTGTCTCTTGCTGTCTCCCCCCCCCCCTCTCTCTCTCTCTGTGTCTTCGCCCTCACCACGATGTGACCCTGTGCGTTCGACACGACGTTAATTTTAATGGCTATATAACTCACTCCGTCTCTCCGTTTCCTGAGACAGAGCTCTAAGCTGTGTGAACATCGAGGTGGCCGTCCTGGGCTCCCTGTCCCTAACAGTCCGCACGGTCTCTGTGGACGTAAAGCAACACTGAACTCGAACTCGAACCCATTGTTCAATGATCAGCTTTCTTTACTTACCCTCACCGTTTACATATATTCTGGGGGGAAAGGGTGTGGGTGTGGTGGTGGCAGTGGTGGTGGGATGGGGAAAGGGGGTGGAGATGGGGGTAGGGTTCTAGAAGTCGTGCAGGCTCGAATAATTTTGCGTTGGAAACCTAGGATGATTATCGTCACTCACCACAGCCATCAACATTCATTAAAATATTAACCGGCGTCCTCCAAAACTCAAACCAATCGTACGGCCAATCAGATATCGAGCAGCTCAAATCCTAGCCAGTCACGGAGTAGCAGGCGGGTGCTGAACGGTAGCGGACCAATTAGGCAGCAGAGCAGGTCGACACGGCGACAGCAGCGCCGACAGTCTCCTTCACACGTTGTCGCTGGATGATGGTGGCCTGGGAGCCAGTCAGCGCCCTCTGTGGTGCGATCAAAGGACGCATGTTGCTGGCTGTGTTCGCGAAACGCTGGCGAGTGCTGGGTCGTGTGGCGGAGGGAATGGAAGGACAGACTTGCGAGTGTCTGTGCTAATAATGCCACAATGCCTGGACAAACTCGCTCGGCGTCTCTGCATCTTATCCATGTATCACTGCAGCCGACGGTATTTTCTGCCAATGCAGTGTGTTTGGGTTTGTTCGGGTAGATCTGGTTACCCTCCCTTGCGCCCATTGCGTTCCTTCCTGGTCCACCCTCCCCATCCCCGCCCCCGTTCCCCCCCCCCCCCCCCCCCCCCCCCCCCCCACCTACCCCCGTTTACTCTGACAAGGATGTGGGGTTGTTTTGGGTTTCGTCCTGTAATTCTGACGATGACTGGCACGAATTTATATGGGATGATGCTATGAAAAGAAGTTTGCTTTTAAGATTTAGTGTGGTTTTGTTTTCAGTATCTATCTTTATTAATAAAATTATGTTTGCTTTGCTGCATTTTTCGGTTCATTGTAGCTGTTTATGAATACGAAGACACATGGTTTGGCCTGTGTGTCTTTACTTATCTATCTATCTATCTATCTATTTATCTATCTATCTATCTATCTATCTATTTATCTATCTATCTGACTGTCTATCTAATTTTGCTTGTGATTTTCTCCTGTTTTTAGCTCCGATATGTAGGTTACTCTGCGTTCTTTTGGTGTGATTTTCTTCATTAGTCTGTTTTCTCGTACATTTTCTGTATCCTTTGGGATATTCTCTCAATATCATTGTTTTCCGTTCTTATATATACTTCTGCTCTTTCCTTCCTCAGAACATTCTTGTAATTTAAAAAAATAAATAAATCGAAAGTCCATCCGAATTAAAATAGGATCAGTGTTCACAGAAGCAACTGTTAAATATCATCGGCTTATTTTATGTCCGGACACAGACACTGCTAACGCCCAAGCCACTGATGTCAGTGACCTCAGCATCAGGGATGTCAACCCTTGTTCACAGTAAACTCCGCATCGTTGTTAAGTAACTACCCTACCCACTGATGATAGTTGAGTTTGCCAGTCACGGTCCACATAATTATGTCAGAGTTTTGCTCACAGGTAGCTTTACTCCGCCTCACGGACCACCTTCTCACTGTCTTGGTGACCTGTACAGGTGTCAGTCTTTTGTTGATAGGTAGCGTTACACTACCTCACGGCCTCCTCCATCCCCACCCCACTGTCCTGATGACCTATACAGGTGTCAGTCTTTTGCTGACAGGTGGCATTAAACCACCTCTCGGTGCCCTCCACCCACCCACTATCATGTGGCATGATGACCTGTAACAGGTATTAGTCTTTTGCTGACAGGTGGCATTAAACCACCTCTCGGTGCCCTCCACCCACCCACTATCATGTGGCATGATGACCTGTAACAGGTATTAGTCTTTTGCTGACAGGTAGCATTAAACCACCTCTCTGTGCCCTCCACCCACCCACTATCTTGTGGCATGATGACCTGTAACATTAGTATTAGTCTTTTGCTGACAGGTAGCGTTACGCCATCTCACGACTCCCCTTCCCCACTGTCCCGATGACCTGTACAGGTGTCAATCATTTGCTCTCAGGTAGCATGAAACCCTTTCATGCCCCCCCCCCCCCACCCCATACACACATTGTCCTGATTACATGTACATGTGTCAGTCTTTTGCTTTCAGGTAGCGTTACATCACCTCACTGCCCCCCTTCCCACTGTACTGATGGCCTGTACAGATGTCAATCATTTGCCCACAGGTAGCGTTACGCCACCTCACTGCCCCCCCCCCCCCCACTGTCCTAATGACCTGTACAGGTGTCAATCATTTGTTCTCAGGTAGCGTTACATTACCTCACCGCCCCTCCCCCCCCTCCTCTCCTGATGACCTGTACATATCTACAACTGGTACATATGTCAGTCTTTTGCCACCTCATTGCCCCCCTGTCCTAATGACCTGTACAGGTTTCAGTCATTTGCTATCAGGTAGCGGTACGCCACCTCACTGCCCCCCTGTCCTAATGAACTGTGCAGGTGTCTATCATTTGCTCTCAGGTAGCGTTATGCCTTCCTTCCCCCCCCCCCCCCCCCCCACATTGTCCTAATGACCTGTACAGGTGTCTATCATTTGCTCTCACGTAGCATTACGCCACCTCACTGCACCTCCCCTCCATTGTCCTAATGACCTGTACAGGTGTCAGTCATTTTCAGGTAGCGTTACGTCACCTCAAGGCCCCCCTTCCCCTCTTTACTGTCCATTACACTACCTCGTGATTCCCCCTCCCGCGTCCCGTCCTGATGACCCGTAGGGGTGTCAGTCTTTCGCTCGCAGGTAACTGTACACTACCTCCCTGACCAGTTTAACACCGGCTCGGACATTAAGCTGGGCCTTGACTCATCCGCCCAAGCAGGCTTGATCCTGTCAAAGAAGATCAAGACCTCTAATGCTGGACTCTTTTAACTCGGCGAAAAGGTCACTCGTCGAGCGAAATCCCTTAAGCAAATGGACATCAGTTTAAAGCCGATGGCCGACAAGAAAAGCGACAGAGTTTCACTAGGGCCAGCACCGAGGAGAACAAAAGGCAAACGCGACTTTTCCGCTCCTCCGCGACTAATACCCCGCGTCTCTAATCGAAGCGTCTCATTGGCCGGGCATGCGCGGATAGGCCGGAATGGACGGAGAGCACGTGCGACCGACAAAAAGTGTGCATTAATTTCATCTGGCGACGAGGCTCTGTCGGCATGTTGCAAACATCCTAAGTCCTCCGCAAATCCCCTCCTCCTCCTCCTCCTCCTCCTCTTCCTAGCCCTCCTCCCTTGAGCTGGCCCAGACAAGGACAGACTGAAGAGTTGCTGGCTAGGATCGAGACACGCGCAGCGACAGGGTGAGAGGCGGAGAAGCGAGAGAGAGAGAGAGAGAGAGAGGGAGAGAGAGAGGTCAGCGTAAGACGGGAGATAGGGGCCGGACCCCAGCTCAGAGGTAAAAGTGAGGTGCGAGACAAGAGCTGCCCTAGTCAACTGGCTCCCCACGGGACTTTCCTCCCTCGCTGCCTTCCTTCCCTCCCTCCCTCCCGGCCTCGCTCACTGCCTCACCTGCACTGCTTGCTGACTGTCGCACGAGGCACTCACTCTGTCAGCTGGCGGGTGCAGTGCTTGTACTGCATTGTCTTCTTCCTGGGATTTCCTCAGCTGCCCCGACCTCTGCCTGGAACGTGTAGCGGCAAGAAGAGATTTATGACAACGACACTTCTGTTTTTGTTGACGAGAGAAAGAGAAGGCGGCGTTAGAGATAAAAGGAGGTTCTCGAGACTATGATGTTGGATCAGTGAGACAGATTTATGACATTTTCTCTTTTTATTTGACGAGAGTCAGTGACGGTGTAGTGTGACAGAGCCGGGTTGTTTTGAGGACTCTGCTGTTGGATCAATGAACTGGCTTCTTCGTTGGCGTTGTTGCTTGCCTGCTTCTTCCGTGTTTTGTGAGATGCCTTTGAACGGGTAGAATTTTGATGACAGAGAAAGAGAGAGAGAGAGAGACCCACCGAAGAACCGAGGAGGAATCTGTGTTGTGGGTGGTGATATAGGCCTACGACTGCTTGTACACTTGGCCTACCTGCCAACGATTGCTTCACCATGAAGTGGTAGGCTATGTTTTTGTCTTTCTTAACGGTTAAAATAACAGCGTCGAAATAATAGTATTCGTTGTTTATGAACGTCTGTGCAAGTATCATTTAAGATTAAGATTTTTTTATAGCAGCACGCGATCTTGGCTTGGGCTTGATATCGATATTTTTGATATATATGCAGTGTGTGCGTGCGTACGTGCGTGCGTGCGCGCGCGCGCGCGCGCGCGCGGCGTGTGTGTGTGTGTGTGTGTGTGTGTGGCGCGTGTGTGCGCGCGCGTGTGTGCGTGAAAGTATGTGTGTATGTGTGTGGTAGTGTGTGTGTGCGCGCGCAAGAAATTTAATACAGATGATCACTCTAGCATGAGCATTGCTCCACGTAATATTTACAAGCCTCTGTCTCTCTCTCTCTCTGTGTCTCTGTCTCTCTTTGTGTCCCTCTGTCTCTCTGACCCCCCCCCCCCCCCAGTCTCCCCAAACACACACACACACACACACTCCTGTGTTCGCTTTTGTTCTAATAAGTACGCTCCAAACATTCACTGAACTGAACGGACTGGTGTAAAGCCCATATCGTTTCTTGGTTGTGAAAATGAAACAATGATAGGCCCAACCCGTTTTCGTATCGTATAGTCTTGTACGTAGATTTACTCGCTAATGGCAAACAGTTCGGGCTCGGGCGTTGCTTGTGCAATCACAGCATCATCATCATCATCATCGTCAGCAGCAGCAGCAGCGGCAGCAGCACCAACAATGGGTAGTACGGACAATGATACTCAGTGTTATTATCATGCTGTAGCGTATAATGCAGACTTCCACCCAGCCGTGCATGTGATACGGACTGAGTGTTACACGAATAACAAAGTGTAATCTGTCTGTATTTTGATTATCTTCTGTGGACACTCATTGTTACGAGAAAATTTATCAGAAAAGCTCTCGGTGGTATCGTCATCTTGCTCCTCTGTAACCCGTCGTGTGGTTGGTTTGGTGTACGTGTTTCAAAGCAAGATGCCCTCTATGCCAAACGTACACGTACGTGAATTCTAATATTATAAAGATGCCCCGCTCCCTCCCTTCCCACGACACCCAACTTCCTTATCGTCTGTGCGTATACCGATTTGACGGATCTGCCGAAATGCTGATGTTTAATAGGCCTACAGTTTTTAGTTTATGTCTTAAGCGTAATAGGCAAGGCTGTACTTTCTTATTAATTTGACTATCATAAAGTGAGCTATTTTGATTTTACGTTCATTTGTCCGCTCTGTTTAATATAACCCTCTTATAACTGTTGCTTAATGTTATGGCCCGGCAGTAATATATATATATAAATAAAATTATTTTGTTTTTTTCTACCGTATTACATTCAGCCCCACCTCTCAGAACTTAATGCAGTTGAAAAATAAAATAAAATAAAACGAAAAACTGATAGAAACACACAAAGGGAGTGTAAAAATGAGAACGTAAAATTTGAGAAAAAAACAAAAACAAATCAAAAGGACGAGACAATGTTTGCACATTAAACAAAGAAAAGGTCTTTTTCAAAGCAACGAGCAGAGATTGATTTTGTATCTATACAAAGAACAAAGACTTATTTGTATGCGTTGTATGGACTTTATGAAGACAGCGAGAAGTTTCTCTCTTTTTTTTGTTTGATTGTTTTCATGTGACATAACCGTTTGCTTGCGTGTTCGAAAGGCCAGATTTCTTCCTTTTTATTTGAAGTCTTTTATATATATATATATATATATATATATATATATATATATATATATATATATATATATATATATATATAAGTGATA
>JABMCL010000190.1:462500-465000 GCA_018857735.1 Alviniconcha marisindica | reverse complement strand
AAATTCTGTGTGAATTTATTTTTTATTTTTTATTGACTATATGAATATTGTCTATAATATACATTATGCTTTTTCGTGATCTTTTAAAATTAATATATTTTGTATCGACTATATAAATATTATGCATAATATTATGCTTTTTGTGTTCGCGCAATTTTTTTAAATTTCTTTTGTTGTTTTGTTTGTTGCTTTACTGTCCTTGCCACTGTTAATTACCAGTTGTGTAATAGCTTTTGTTTCACGCATGTCTTTCGCTCCAGGTTTTGCCTCCGAAGCGGCCATCCCTCGCGGCGCCAGCGGTCCTCTGGGCTACCACCACCACCACCACCACCACCAGTACGGCCCCTCCTCCCCGTTCTCTCAGATGGGCTTCTTCTCTCTCCAGCAGCACGCGCTGGCCTCCGCCCTCCTGCACA
Organism: Alviniconcha marisindica; assembly: GCA_018857735.1. Lineage (NCBI taxonomy): Eukaryota > Metazoa > Mollusca > Gastropoda > Provannidae > Alviniconcha > Alviniconcha marisindica. The sequence continues at coordinate 464,584 of JABMCL010000190.1, read as the reverse complement.
AGCACCTGGGCCTTCAGCACGTGCCCTTCTTCCAGCCCTCTCCCGCCTCCGCTGCTGCCGGCGGCGCCCTGCCCGCCCACCTCACTCCCTGGCCCCCCTACTACGGCGCCCCCCCTCCCCCTCCTCCTCCCCCACCTCCACCACCCCCTGTCCATGACGTCATCGCCGCGCCCGCTTCCTCCGCGGCGCCGTCCCGTACGGAGCCCTTGCGCATCCCGCCCCCTGCGCATATTTCCATGGCGGCTTCCGGTTCCGGGTCGGGCGGAAGCTCGAAAGACGCCTTGATGACGTCCAGTATTGAGAGCTTGCGGCTGCGGGCTCGGCAACACTCGGCGAACCTGGGACTGTACGAGAACATTTGATGAAAGTGTTCGTGGGGCTGGAGAGAAGCTTCGGGCTGTGCTGGGACACGGACAACACCTGAGAGGACCTTCGGAGCAAACTCCAAGCACTGGTTTACGACATCCTTCCTTCAACTGAAGGTGCCGGAAAGCGATGCTCGGAGTGTGCTTTCGGAGCTCTCTCTCTCTGTGTGTGTCTCTCGCTTAACAGTGGAACAGTAAGTCTGGCTGAGCGACGCGAGAGTTATGAAAACGGGGGGAAGAGAAGCTGCGTAACGAGTTATAGCCCGTGATGAGGAATGGGATTCTTGTGAAGGAACATTGACAAGGCTTGCGAGAACCGAGTCCCTAAAGTCTCTGCAAGTATCGCTTGACTGCCGTGCCGCCCTTCAGAAACTTGCAATGCCCTGGTTGAGGCGGACAGCAGGCGGTCACAGGTTAGTTAGTTCTTGGACGTTTAACGTCCCGTCAACGGCACACAGGGTCACCTCAGGACGACAGTTACGGTTTAGTTAGCTCTTGGACTTTAACGTCCCATCAACCGAACAGAGTCATCTCAGGGCAACGGTCACAGGTTAGTGAGCTCTTGGACTTTAACGTCACGTCAACGGCACACAGGTCACCTCAGGACGACAGTAACTGGTTTAGTTAGCTCTTGGACTTTAACGTCACGTCAACGGCACACAGGTCACCTCAGGACGACAATAACTGGTTTAGTTAGCTCTTGGACTTTAACGTCACGTCAACGGCACACAGGTCACCTCAGGACGACAGTAACTGGTTTAGTTAGCTCTTGGACTTTAACGTCACGTCAACGGCACACAGGTCACTCAGGACGACAGTAACTGGTTTAGTTAGCTCTTGGACTTTAACGTCACGTCAACGGCACACAGGTCACCTCAGGACGACAGTAACTGGTTTAGTTAGCTCTTGGACTTTAACGTCACGTCAACGGCACACAGGTCACCTCAGGACGACAGTAACTGGTTTAGTTAGCTCTTGGACTTTAACGTCACGTCAACGGCACACAGGTCACCTCAGGACGACAGTAACTGGTTTAGTTAGCTCTTGGACTTTAACGTCACGTCAACGGCACACAGGTCACCTCAGGACGACAGTAACTGGTTTAGTTAGCTCTTGGACTTTAACGTCACGTCAACGGCACACAGGTCACCTCAGGACGACAGTTACGGTTTAGTTAGCTCTTGGACTTTAACGTCAAGTCAACCGAACAGTCACCGCAGGGCAACGGTCACAGGTACAGCACAAAGCTGCCCAGGATCAGACAAAGGCCCGCGTAGACCTTGAAACGACCGTGTCCGTTATGCACGATCGAATTTACACGACTGGGGATCCACCATGAACCTCTGCAACTGTGGGCTGGGTATACGTTTGATTCTGATACTGAATTCTATAAAAAAAAAATTGGGGGGGGTGGGGGGGGGGGGGGGGGGGGGGGGGGGGGGGGGAGGGTGTTGGTGATTCAACTCCTTAGCTGTTATTAAAGCAAGCGTTGTTCTGTTGGCGGATGTGGATGATGTGTGGCACACGAAACTGATGCTTTTCAACGGGTGTAGTTCGCGCAGTCCTAATTTCTATAGCACCCCATCTCGCTGTGAGCAGGAGAGATCAGAGCCCAGCAGAAATCGAGAGCAGGGAGGAGGAGCTGGGCTCTCACAGCTGGTAGGGCTGTCTTGCTGCCGAGGTGTTCCTCAACGGCTGCTTTTCGGACTCCGTGACTTC
>JABMCL010000190.1:440000-450000 GCA_018857735.1 Alviniconcha marisindica | reverse complement strand
AACAACAGCAGCAGCAGCAGCAGCAGCAGCAACAACAACAGCAACAACACATGGAAATCAAAAACAACCAACAACAACACTACAAAACAAATAAATCACCTAAAACTAACTCGAACTGAAGAAATGAATGAATACCGGTGATCACCACGCAGCCATCGTACCTTGAGCAGAAGGGTGAACCTGTCCTTGTCCCCAGGAGGACTGCCACGGTTGGCTGGATATTCCCAGTCCAAATCCAGCCCGTCAAAGCCACGTGACTTGAGGAAAGTCACGGAGTGGTCAGCGAAGTCCTGACGACTCTCAGCTGTAGCCACCATCTTGGTGAAGGGAGCGGATGCCAGGTTCCAGCCTCCGACGGCCAGCAGAGTCTTCAGGTTGGGGTTGACCTTCTTCAGGTCGTTGACCCGCTTGTACCTTGCAAAGAGAGGAACTTGTGCAGTTTTACACCAAAGACGTTTTCGCTTGAGCTTTATGGAGAGATCTGAGAGGAAGTGTTTTTACATTTTGAGGACTGTTTGCATTAAGTTCCCGAATTTTTCAGACCGTATTTATGATCAGAAGGCCGCGAAAAACGAAGTGATTAGAATTAGGATATCAAACAAAACAAACAGAAAGAACAAAGAAAGAAATAATAAGCAACGTATGTTTAATATTTGCAATACAAAACATTTTTGGTGTTTATCATGAAATCCTCTTGAACCAATACACTCTCCTTGTTGATTCTACAAAATCGCTCTATGCCTCATTCTGTTTCAGATTAAAACAACGGATACAGGCGTAAACACCTTAGTCGGTCGGTCAATATTCGAAAGCCTTCATGTTGTGAACATGTCTACATGACTAGGTTAGTCCTTATTTGTGCTCATAGTCTATACTACGTGAATAAGTACTGTACTAAAGAAAAACACACTCAGATGCAGACAGTCAGCTAGTAGCTGCAACAACAGCCTGGAAGGGTCATGCTCTTTTCGCCAGTTTCAAACAATAGAGGAGTTATTTTCGACTCCAATATGACAAGACTAGTTCCTTTAAATCTGACGATATCTTACGAAATATACAAACATGTTTATGACTGACAGGATGCAGCAAACACGAAGACAAGAGAACACACGTACAGATTCCAACTCTAACTCTAAGAAATTAATAATTTTCTTGCAGCTTACATTCCAGCGGAATTTCGTAAATTGTCGTCATTCCACTCATACGGCGCGAGATGATTCCCGCTTAGGTTGGCGAATGCGTACATCAAGTGGGTGCACAGAAAGGGATCGACATTTTCCGGAACAAATCTGCCATCTCCGGACCTATACTGGGCCCAGTTTGTGTAGTAACACACTCGGCGACTGCACTCTGGAAAGATAAAGTTCGGTAGTGCCAGAATGTCAAACTTAACCGAAACAACAAAACAGCAATAACATCAGCACAATCAAAGAAACAAAGAATCGGGCAAAAACAACAAAGATGGAAATCCCCAAATTAGGCTGCAAAACCTGAAAAGACCCACCATGGACAATTAACAATATATACACACGCACACACGCACGCACGCACGCACGCACGCACGCACGCACGCACGCACGCACGCACGCACACACACACACACACACACACTCGAACGTTAAAGTAAACTTTTCAAACAATCATTCAACCAAAAAATGACAATAAGCCAGTAAGCAAACAAATCCTAGATAAACAGCCAGCAGAAAGAACAGAACTGATTAGTGGATGTGTATCAGGCTGTTACTTACCAGGAGTGGATGCATTGGTGGGGTTCTGGGTAGTGGTAGATTGTGCGGTAGTTTTCTCGGTGGTGGTAGGTGTCGTGGTGGGAGGTTGTGTGGTAGCTTTCTCGGTGGTGGTAGGTGTCGTGGTGGGAGGTTGTGTGGTAGTTTTCTCGGTGGTGGGAGGTTTTGTGGTAGCTTTCTCGGTGGTGGTAGGTGTCGTGGTGGGAGGTTGTGTAGTAGTTTTCTCGGTGGTGGGAGGTGTCGTGGTGGGAGGTTGTGTGGTAGTTTTCTCGGTGGTGGGAGGTTTTGTGGTAGCTTTCTCGGTGGTGGTTGGTGTCGTGGTGGGAGGTTGTGTGGTAGCTTTCTCGGTGGTGGTAGGTGTCGTGGTGGAGTTCTGGGTAGTGGTAGATTGTGTGGTAGTTTTCTCTGTGGTGGTAGGTGTCGTGGTGGGAGGTTGTGTGGTAGCATTCTCGGTGGTGGTAGGTGCCGTGGTGGGAAGTTGTGTGGTGGCTTTCTCGGTGGTAGTAGGTGTCGTGGTGGGAGGTTGTGTGGTAGCTTTCTCGGTGGTGGTTGGTGTCGTGGTGGGAGGCTGTGTGGTAGTTTTCTCGGTGGTAGTAGGTGTCGTGGTGGGGTTCTGGGTAGTGGTAGATTGTGCGGTAGTTTTCTCGTCGGTGGTGGGTGTCGTGGTAGGCTTCTGGGTAGTAGGAGATTCTGTTGTGGATTTCTCCGTCATGGTGGGGGCTTTGGTGGTGGTCGATTTTGTGGTGGTTTTCTGGGTCGTGGTTGGTATCGTAGAGGTGGTAGATTGTGTGGTGATTTTCTGAGTGGTGGTGGGTGTTGATGTGGGGTTCTGGGTGGTGGTGGGTTTCGTAGTCGTTTTCTGTGTTGTGGTTAGTTTCGTTGTTGATTTCTGAGTGGTTGTAGGTTTCGTGGTAGTTTTCTCAGTAGTTGCGACAGGACCGGACTTAACAGAACAGTCGACGTTGAAGCTCCAGTCGCAGGCGGTGAGGGCGTCATTGAAGACCAGAGTCCCCGGACACTTCCGGGGGAGGGGCTTCCCGTTGACGCACCAGTAGAAGGCAGAGCAGTCCTCTGGGTCCCCGAACATGGCGTTTGCAGGGCGCCCTGCACAGCTGGGCTCTGTACATGCACACAGCGGGACAGCCGTCAGTCAACATTGCACTGGGGTGGGGCAGCCGTCAGTCAACATTGCACTGGGGTGGGACAGCCGTCAGTCAACATTGCACTGGGGTGGGGCAGCCGTCAGTCAACATTGCACTGGGGTGGGGCAGCCGTCAGTTAACATTGCACTGGGGTGGGACTGCCGTCAGTCAACATATATGCACTGGGGTGGGACTGCCGTCGGTCAACATATATGCACTGGGGTGGGACAGGCTCTGTATTGTCAACATTGCATCGGGACGGGACAGCCGTCAATCAACAGTGCATTGGGGTGGGACAGCCTCTGTCAACATAGCACTGGAGTGGGACAGCTGTCAATCAACAGTGCATTGGGGTGGGACAGCCTCTGTCAACATTGCACTGGGGCGGGACAGCCGTCAGTCAACATTGCACTGGGGTGGGACAGCCTCTGTCAACATTGCACTGGGGCGGGACAGCCGTCAGTTAACATTGCACTGGGGTGGGGCAGCCGTCAGTTAACATTGCACTGGGGTGGGGCAGCCGTCAGTCAACATTGCACTGGGGTGGGGCAGCCGTCAGTTAACATTGCACTGGGGTGGGACTGCCGTCAGTCAACATATATGCACTGGGGTGGGACTGCCGTCGGTCAACATATATGCACTGGGGTGGGACAGCCGTTAGTCAACATATATGCACTGGGGTGTGACAGGCTCTGTATTGTCAACATTGCATCGGGACGGGACAGCCGTCAATCAACAGTGCATTGGGGTGGGACAGCCTCTGTCAACATAGCACTGGAGTGGGACAGCTGTCAATCAACAGTGCATTGGGGTGGGACAGCCTCTGTCAACATTGCACTGGGGCGGGACAGCCGTCAGTCAACATTGCACTGGGGTGGGACAGCCTCTGTCAACATTGCACTGGGGCGGGACAGCCGTCAGTTAACATTGCACTGGGGTGGGGCAGCCGTCAGTTAACATTGCACTGGGGTGGGAGCAGCCGTCAGTCAACATTGCACTGGGGTGGGGCAGCCGTCAGTTAACATTGCACTGGGGTGGGACTGCCGTCAGTCACATATATGCACTGGGGTGGGACTGCCGTCGGTCAACATATATGCACTGGGGTGGGACAGCCGTTAGTCAACATATATGCACTGGGGTGTGACAGGCTCTGTATTGTCAACATTGCATCGGGACGGGACAGCCGTCAATCAACAGTGCATTGGGGTGGGACAGCCTCTGTCAACATAGCACTGGAGTGGGACAGCTGTCAATCAACATTGCATTGGGGTGGAACAGCCTCTGTCAACATTGCACTGGGGCGGGACAGCCGTCAGTCAACATTGCACTGGGGTGGGACAGCCTCTGTCAACATTGCACTGGGGCGGGACAGCCGTCAGTCAACATTGCACTGGGGCGGGACAGCCGTCAATCAACACTGCATTGATGTGGGACAGCCTCTGTCAACATTTCACCGGGATGGGACAGCCGTCAATCATCATCACTGCGTAGTTTGTGTGTGTGTGTGTGATGGGGTGGGGGGTTGGGGGTGGCGGGTGGGGGTGGGGTGGGGTGGGGTAGTAGGAACAAAAGTGCTATATATGACAGGCAACATTCAATAAACTAACAATGACCTGTGCGTGTGTGTGTCTGTGTGTGTGTGTGTGTGTGTGCGTGCGCGTGCGTGCGTGCGTGCGTGCGTGCGTGCGTGTGTGCGTGCGTGTGCGTGCGTGTGCGTGTGTGTGCGTGTGCGCGCGTGTGTGTGTGTGTGTGTGTGTGGTGTGTGTGTGTGTGTGTGTGTGTGTGTGTGTGTGTGTGTGTGTGTGTGTGTGTGTGTGTGTGTGTGTGTGTGTGTGTGTGTGTGTGTGTTAAAGATGCATCAATATTCCAAGCAATTTAAGCCACTTGTCAAGCGCGTTAGCCGTTGCAAGGTAATTTCATCCAATTATTACGTCCAACACTGCAGTATCCGTCATTCAGGATTCTCAAACACCAGCTTACCGTACGGCTGGGGGTCAGCTGTAGTTGCAGTGGCAGATTCCGGACTTGCCGTGGTAGCGCTGGTCGACGGCACTTTGGTGGTGTCAGGTTCTGATGACGGTCGGCGACCGTCGACGCAGTCAACTCTGAACGCCCAGTCACACACCTGCAATGCTGGCTGGTATGCCAGACGTTCCTGGCATCGGGAAAGGTAAGGTCTCCCTCCGACGCACCTGCAAAAAGCACCAGTGCTTCACCTGAATGTTGAAGAGGTACAGAAACCAACATCAGACAAACACCGTCATTATGAACACTAGTATTCTTAGGCGGAATGAATTATTTGTTTTTTTTTGACTGAATAATTCACTCCGCCTAAAAATACGCCAAACTGATTAAATGTCTTCTCACGATTAAAGTACGGTGAGACAGTACCAACGAGCATGAGCTCATCAGAGAAAGGTTCTATGTCAGTTTCCAATAAGCGCACATAATTTAATGATTGAAGAAGATAGATACAATCAATCAAACAAGTATACCAACAAACAGACAACACCCTGAAAACAGTTCAACCTTATCAGTAACGTTTGAGGATCTGTACACTATGTATATTATGAAGCACTGAGAGCATATTCTGTTAATGTGGATTTGTTTTGTGCACTCTGTCTACTGATATTACATTAATATCTATATATATATCTATATCTATCTATATCTATATCTCTATATATATATAGAGAGAGAGAGAGAGGGGGAGCTGTCAGTTAGGTGAGTTTTCTGACACCTATGGCGTCATAGGTAACGGCAGTGGATGGAGAAAGGACGTCGTAAATAGATGATCTTCGGAAATCCAGGGGACTGCACTCGGTAAGAGCCTTCGGGCATGGACCTGTATTTTAGGTCCATGCCTGCGGGTGTAGCGCGGAGTAGGCACGCTTTTGTTGGAGGTACAGTGAGCACGTGGGCAAGATGACGGATACCCGTAAACAAAAGGCAGAAAAAGCATCAGAAATGCCGATCAAGCGCTCACTGTTCGTGGGGAACACGCAGATCGGATAGTAGGTTCCCCCAGCTGGTAGTCTAGTATAAATTATAATAGGTCCATGCCTGAAGATCTAAAACTGTCGCAGATCGGCTCTTCTCAGCTGCCGCCTCCATTCAGGAGACGTCACTCTCCCGGAGTAAGAAAACACTGTCAAATTATCTTTGCCTGTTATTTCCGGAAATCGTCTATTGGTTTAAACAAAAATTTATTCGAGACGAAATAAACATACAAAAAATCATATGTGCTCATCAACAAGCTATAGCTTATAGGCGATGAGCTCATGCAGTTGGAAAAAACACACAATGTATGGCGGACGAACAATTTCACTTCGCTATCAATAAATGAGACGTAACAAAACAAAACAAAACCAAAAAACCAAAAAACAACAACAATAAAAACAAAAAACAAGAAATCGTCTATTGACACTTGGAGGTTGGGTAAGTTGTTCGCCGACCGGGCAGGCCTTGACAAAGCCCTCATGGGTGAAAATCTGGATTAACAGTTTGAGAACCAGGGCATGCCTGGACTGTTTTTCTACGTTCTCTAATATATAGTTATATATACTTCTTCTGTTTGCGTGTATGTGTGATTATTATCATTTTTCTGCGTTTACAAAAGGCTCTTTGTGCTACAGAAACGCGTGCTCACCTATAGAAGTTCATGCAGTCTGTAGGATCACTGTAGAAGCCATCATCGCGTGATTTGCAGTCAAAATCTTCAGCCGCTGAAAAACACGCAGTCCAGTTATAATTTCGATTTAGCGAAGCGTTCCAGCATTTGTTGTATGCCTAAGTACCCCAACCTCTTTTTCGTTTGTTTGTTCTTAGACTGGCTCATGTTCACCCATAGACTAACGAGGTCCATGCTTACCTGCGCATGCTAGTCTGGCCAGAGAGAGTGCCAGAGCAACGGACAACGATCCTCTGGTTACCTGTAAATCATCATAACAAACACACTTCGTTATTGATGCTTCTGATAGAAGAAAAGTGGAACACACACACACACACACACACACACACACACACACACACACACACACACACACACACACACACACACACACACACACACACACACACACACACACACACACCACACACACACACACACACACACACACACACACCACACACACACACACCACACAACACCACACACACCGCACGCACGCACCACGCACGCACCCACGCACGACGCACGCACGCACGCACGCACACACGCACGCACGCACCAACACACACACATACATTCAGAAAAGAAAAGAAAAAAAGAAAACAAATACACAAAAGATAGAGGAGAATAATAAGAAACAACAATTTGGAAATATATATCAAAACACGACTAGAAAGAAGCCTCCATCCCCCACCCCGCCAAAAAAAGACATGCTAAACAACAGCAACAACAACACTACACTCACAACAACAACAACAAAAATGAGAAGACAAAAAAAAAAAAAAAAAAAAAAAAGAGAAAAAAAAAAAGGAGAGAAAAAAGCAGAAACAGCAAAACCAACTACAAAGCCCAATAGCTCGCTAGTGTTCACCAATATCGAAGCATGGACCGTCAGCAGAACATGCTCGCACTCATTGCAAAGGAACATGCAATGCCCAGACAGGAGCTGGACGCCTGAACCACAGGAGGGCTCTCAACAGGTAACATGAACTTTATATACAGCCATCTATTGCTCGTGAAACGTGAGTCTGCCGGAGATGTAACCGAAAGCAGATTCAGGTCCTGTCATGCTCAATGGTTATCCTAGCACAATTGCGCAAGACGATGGAGTTTAAGAGAGAAATGTTAACAATGCTGCGGCGAACAATTTACCCAACCTCCAAGCACCAGTTTACGACAGCTTTTCCCCAACCATCCAACCACTGCCATTTAGTGTCCGAAAACTCAGCTAACTGATAGTTTTCCGTTGATGCTCAAAGGGCAGTCAGTTTGTAACCGCACGGACAACTCAGAATAATTACACCAGGCCACGTTTTTTTGTGTGTGTCATAACCGTTCACAATGCTTACGCCAGCACAAACTGTTGAATCGAAACGGAAGTCATTTTTTTACTCGTGGGGACGCGCCCGATGCTTACGTGCCTGGTTTTGACACGACAATTTCATGTTGAATGTTGCTCTGCTTCCATAGAGGCCGTGCAGACTATTAGGGACGGCGGAGCCCTGCGGGGCGGCCACCTCGACTTTCACACAGCTCCTGAGCTCTGAAACTTGAAGCTGCGTTGCTTCCACAGTCTTGGTTAGTTTAGCACTCAAACGTCTCACAGATTTGACAGCGGATGCTGACAGCTTGAGACTCGCGGACAGATGAGCAAAGACAAGAATTGAGTGCCCCCTCACTGACGTTACTAACTATTACGGCAGAGTTTAAGGAAGGGTGCCGGAAAGCGAGGCTCGGAGTATGCAACTTACCATTGTTACTGAAGGACGTGGACGCACAGCGCACTCTCAGGACACAAACCAAATAAAGCGAGTTGTGCTGCAGAGATTACCTGGACGCCACACCACAGACAGTGTTCATTACTCGATGTAGTACATTACTTGCTACAGTGTATCTACGGCCACGCTGACAGATGCAGTGTCGGACTAAGAGAACGGATGTAATTGCAGGAAAATCCTCCGTGCTCAGTTATATATACGCTGCCTAGGGCGAAGACGCGGTCACTTGCTACAAGAGAACATTTAAGGGCTATGTAAAGTCAGGAGCTGGAGCGTTTGTAAACATGTTTCTGCCTGTTGTGTTCTTGTCTAGGGCAGGCATTCCACAGCGTACGTGTCGTTTAGTGAGCCAGCGTGGGTCCTGTTAAGGCTGTTTTTCGTTTGGTGTTAATTATACTTATTACACGCAACAATTTTCTCAGGAGCTGTTTGTAAGTCGTTCCTTACATGACTGGTAATATCAGATCAAATAAAATTAAGAGAGAGAGAGAGAGAGAGAGAGAGAGAGAGAGAGGAGAGAGAGAGAGAGAGAGAGAGAGAGAGAGAGAGAGAGAAGATTTATGTACTACCGACACATAAAACTACCAAGTCAGTGAGAGATCAGTGAGACTGCAAATGGCGGTTTGTCTATAGCATTAGGTAAGGAGATGGCCGAGTATTTGATGTAATAAATATTGTATCAAACCGCAGCATGTCTGGCTATGCTTAGACTGTCTGGAGGAATGTCAACGCACCAAGACAAGTTCTCGTTGCAGTAATTAATTAGGAGCTTAATAACCAAGCTTAATAACTGAAACACAATATGCCATTTGGGGGTTTCTAAATAAAGTATGAAATGAAAGGCCACATCCCGATATATGCCTATATCAGACTCAAATGAAAAGCCACATCCCTGCACCCAGGATGTTCTATAACCTTTCAAATTTGGTTCAGAGACAACGACACAAGAAAAAGAAGGTCTTAAACGTAGGTACAAAATCTTAGATCTCTGATGTTGACACGACCCTTAACCCTGACATCAAACTTTCGCAATCGGACAATCGGAATACATTATAGATGACCAAAAACACGCGACGGCGTCACCTCGTTCCGTTCATGTCCCTTGCCCCCTTGTTAACTGGGGCGTCGCCTCAGGTCAGTCCACCCTTTGAGGTCTTCCCCTGTCTCGCCTAGGTGAGACTCTGGTCGATTACCTCAGACAGCTGTGGCCGTACTCTGCTCCATAGAGTAAATTCAGCGTTTCACGTTGTGATGCAAACTTTAACTACTGCTGAGTCGTAGCTTGTTTATTAGCGTACGTCCTCGACAAAAAGCCCCGAGGCTCCTCCTCCCTATATCCCCCCTCCTCCTCCCCCCCCCATCCCCCCTCCCCCCCCCTCAACCTCCCAGTGTTTGGTAGGTAGGTAATGTTGCTTAATGTCCTCAGATGTCAGTTGACATATTAGGGACAAGCTGAGACCAATGCCGAAGCATGGTTCAATATAGCTTTACGACGGTCCACGGAAACCAGAAGGCTCGTTAGGACGGACAGCCCAGGACGGCCACCTCGACTCTCACGCAGCTCCTGAACCACGTGACAGTTCCCAGTGTTTGTTGAGTGACAAGGTACCTCTAGCAGCCACTTCTTTGGAGCGAGATTAGGCCCAGCGGGCTCCATCAGAT
>JABMCL010000190.1:427500-437500 GCA_018857735.1 Alviniconcha marisindica | reverse complement strand
AACAAACCATTACTATTCGGCTGGTCGAGGAACTGATCAGAGTTCGTGCCAGTCAGAGCGTGTGTAGATATATATATATAGAGTGTGGGAGTGAATTAACGACCGGAGGGTACCGGTACCGCCAGAATTTACTGTCCGGGTGAGGAGGGGGAGGGGGAGGGGGAAGGGGAGAGTAACAGGGAGAGAGCGGTGGGGCCTTGAGGGAAGACTGACCGAGAGAAACAACATCGCACTGTCACCTAGCTGATACTGATACAGATTTTAGCCACGGACTTAAGTCATTTATACAGTTGGTGCCACACGGCTTGGTTCCACAGTAAAATATATTCCCTTCTGATGAGTGATATGCATAAATATAGGCTATGTTTTCCACCCAGCAGCTTCCATGGTTCAGGAGCTGTGTGAGAGTCGAGGTGGACGTCCTGGACTGTCCGTCCTAACGAGCCTTCTGGTTTCCGTGGACGTAAAGATTTATTGCACCGTGCTTCGGCATTGGTCACAGCTTGTCCCTAATATGTCAACTGACATCTGAGGACATAAAGCATCACTTCATCATCATCACCAGCAGCTTGTGAACTGGTATGTATATAACTATAGGCTATGTTTTCCACCCAGCTGCTTGTGAACTGGTTTGGCTTAGCGGTAAGGCGTTAGTTAGGCTGGTAAGCGGACGACACGGGTTCGATTCCCCGCTTCGGCTCTCCTTTCTCTTGAAAAGTTGTGGTTTGTGGACAATGTCTTGTGACTTTGCCCATGACCATCAACGAAACATTAAAATGACTCTCACCGCTGCCGATCTTAATGCAGAAATCATTCTGGCGGTGACAGTGTACCGTTAGGCACAGTCCCCCTCCGCCTCTCCCCGATCTCCACGTCTTAGGACCTCGGTCCCGGCCAGTACCTCTCCAAAAACAACACGGCGTTAAGCCCGTTCTTAATTCGGCGAACATTTGTTCGCGAACATAGTTGGGAGTATTCGGCGAATATAGTTGGTTCTTAATTGGGCGAACTTTTTATTTCGCGAATATAGTTTGGGATATTCGTCGAACTGCGACGAAGGTATATTTGGGGTCCAAAAAGCTTCGCTCAACATGTTCTGGGAATATTTGCCCTATTCGACGAACCTTGCCTCTGATTGGCTGAGAGCGGAGAGCTCTCCTGTGGATGAGGAAGAAAGAAAAAAATAAGAAAAAAATGGATGACAGTATCGCTAGGTACTTCACTCGCTTCGGAGGGAATTTGTTTATTTGTTGACTTGTGGGAGGCGCAGCCTTGTCTCTGGGACCCAGAATGATATAGTAGTTAGTTGAATTACCCTGTGAGGGATGATTAAAGTATACTGACTTGACGACTTGACTTTAGCCTACATTTGGGATCACGCTGTCTGCTGCGCTTCTGCCGCAACTTCGGGCCGAAGCTTGCATCTCATTATAAGCCAGTTAAGAACGAAGTATAATTCATCGAACTGTCCGAACCATGTTCGGCGAACTATGAGCTCAGTTAAGAAAAGAAGTAAAGTTCGACGAATACTCCGAACTATGTTCGGCGAAGCAAATGTTCGCCCATTATTAAGAACGGGTTTTAGGTACAATCCTCCTCCGCCTCTCCCCGATCCCCGCCTCTTAGGATCTCGGTCCCTGCCAATACCTCTCCGGAAACGACTCGGCGTTAAGCAAGTATGACGATCGAAGGCAGTTGCATAAGTCCTCTGCCGGACGCCAGGATTGCTGGTGCGTGGTTCCTGGTCATAATTATCGATACAGTTCAATTCGGTGCTGAGCTCAGAAGCACTGAATTGTGTGGGGGTGAGTGTGAAAGTCGAGGTGGCCGTCCTGGGCTCCCATCCTTAATAAACCTACGGTTTCTGTGGACGTAAAGCAACACTTCAACCAATTCAGTGATGCTTTACGTCCACAGAGACCGTCAGGACCGTTAGGGACTGGGAGCCCGGGACGGGCTCCTCGACTTTCACACAGCTCCTGCGCTCTGAATATAGATACTGATTGGCTGATTCATTTAGTGTCCACAGAAGCCATGAGGCTTGTTAAGGACGGGGAGCCCAGGGTGGCCACCTCGACTTTCACACCGCTTTCACACCGCTTTCACACCGCTCCTGAGCTCTGAATATACATACAGCTATGGGCTTACATTTATGTATGTCCATGGGTACAGCACAGCTCGCCTAACCGGTCTTCCTTGGACTTCAGAGTGCAGCGCCCTGGGTGGCCTGGTACCGCGGACGCAGAAATAAAGGTTGAACTCTGCTGAAAAGCCAGAGCTATGGAACAATGAGAATGTAACTTTACGTATTTCACCTCCTGTCAGGAAGTCTGCCATTCTATTATTTTACCCCCTAGCACCCCCTCCCATCACCCCCCCCCCCCAACCTATACTAACTCCCACCCACTCAACCACCCACCTACACAAACTCACACACACGGACACCCCTTCCCTCTCCCCCACTAAAAACCTCACTCCCTCTCCTCCCCGAACACCTGTATACAAGATACAGGCTGCACAGGAATCGATGGTGTTTTTAAACTGTTGCTATTAATACCCCATCCCCACTCTACCCATACACACACACACACACACACACACACATGCAGACACGCCTCGGTTTGCCTTGTATGAAGGGTGAACTACTCAGAACCTTTGTATGCTCATAACCAACATCGTCCATTATCGAACAAGAACTTCCAGCACCACCCCCCTCCCTCCCAAAGACCTCCAGTTCACTATTTCATTATGTGATGCGCACAGCTCAGACGCCTAGTACACCGTACACTTACCAAGAAGCAGGGAACGAAATGACACTGGAAAAGGGGAATAGAGTATGTACTTGGGTATAGGGTAGGGAACAGGGTATCTGATACAGGTACACGAGCAAAACCCTTCCCAGACTCACTTGGGTGACAGACGCTGCCACTGACCACGTCAGCTTCTGGGGTCAGTACGAAACCATTGGTAGTCCAGTCTGCAAATTGTCTAATTTCACGAATCGGCTAATTCTTTTTAGTCACTCTAAAACGATTGTCATTATATTTTATGTAATGGAGCGGAGTGGTAGAAGGACAGGACACAGGCAGCAGAGTCAATCAAAATGGAGACCACAGCAGGCGGCGACGGCAAAACAGGCTTTATTCTACAGCAGCAGACAACTTTCTCAGCACACCCAAAATCCTCACGCGCACGCATATAGATAAGAGAACTGCGCGGGCCGCAAGGAACACACGCTATCGTTACAATGAAATCGGCCCTCTGGACCACAAAATGGCTGACTATTGTGTTTCCTTGGCCCGCACAAATACAGTTTCCTCAACAATAACTAAACTAATTAAAACATGAAAAACATCAAATGAAAGCTACAGTTACAACCTTTTAAATCGTATAAACAAAATGTACACACATGACTTATTTTATTTACAACAAGAGTGGGAAGCGTGGCTTGCACCTATCTATAAGCAGATTCGTACAACTAAATCACAACTAACGCAATGTACAAAACATAACTGTCGCTAAAACTTATATCAGAATAAAGAGCACGCTTCCACGGTTAAAATGGTACATAACAATTACAATACAATGTAAGAGAAGCAAGACACACTCAAAGACTAGCACTAAAACAATCGGTGCGAACTTTCGCCTGCGGTGCGTTATTTTAGTCGCAGCAGCGCTGATAGTGATACCAAGTATCTATGAATACAACTTAGCTTCTACAGTACACAATGCTTAATAAGTTAATTTCAACCCAAAATAAACACTAAACATGAAGTCAGCTAAGCAAAATACTATACAACAAAGCACTGATCGACACAGAATTACTTATAATCGAGTCAAAACAACGATTCACTACTATTCACTAGTACTAAACAGAGAACGCGCCATGCAGACGACGGCTATAAAAAGAATGGAGCTAGAGAGGCATCGTCATGGTTCAGGAGCTGTGTGAGAGTCGAGGTGGACGTCCTGGACTGTCCGTCCTAACGAGCCTTCTGGTGCTGCTGGTCCCACAGCTTGGAGATGTCGGCCCCTTTCTTCTTGTGACGTGCGTTGCCCTTGGCGACCAGGTCATGGAGGGGACCAGCAATCTTCGAGAAGCCCTGGATGAAGCGTCGGTAGTAGCTAGCGAAGCCCAAAAAGCTGCGCAGAGCAGTAGTGGTCGCCGGCACCGGCCAGTTCTTCACAGCTTCCACCTTCCCGGCCTCGCAGCTGACGCCCTCAGCGGAGATGGTGTGCCCCAAGTAGTGGACCTGGCGTCGTAGAAACTGGCACTTGTCCATCTTCAGCTTCAGACCAGCGTCGATGATGCGCTGCAGAAGACGGTCCAGGTGGGCAAGGTGCTCGTCAAACTTCTTGGAGTACACCAGCAGATCGTCCAGGTACACCAGCAGGAACTGGAAGATGAAGTCGGACATCGTGGACTGCATGAGGCGTTGGAAGGTCGCTGTCGCTGATGACAGACCCATCGGCATTCTGGTGTACTCGAACAGCCCCATCGGCGTCACGAAGGCCGTCTTGTGCTGGTCATCGGGATGCATGGCAATTTGATGGTAGCCGCTGGCCAGGTCCAGAGTCGAAAAGAACTGGGCCCCGACCAGCGCATCAAAAGATTCTTGGATCCTCGGAAGAGGATAGGCATCACCAACTGTCTTTGCATTGAGCCTGCGATAGTCGACGCAGAGCCGGATTCCCCCGTCTTTCTTGCGGACGATGACCACTGGTGCAGCATACGGACTGTGGCTGTCGACGATGACCTTCTGTGCCAGAAGGCCCTTGATGTGCTCTTGGACCTCCTGCAGTTGGTGTGGAGGTATGCGTCTGTACGGCTGGGCCACAGGAATGGAGTCTGTGGTGCGGAGTCGGTGGTGGACGGCTTCTGTGTAGCCCAGGTCTTGCTTGTCCTTGATGAAGCCAGCAGCATGCTTTGTCAGCAGTTCTTGCAGTCGTTTCCGTTGGCTGCTGGTCCCGTCGAAGTCAGGGCAGGGAACGTGGTCTGCGGGTGCCGAATCAGCTGAACGGCAGGCAGTCTCTCTTGACACCACCAGTTCATTGACGCCAACAGTGAACTGGATGTCAGTGCTGTCCACACTGTCTATGGCTTGAAGGACAGCCACTGTTGTCCTGGCCGACAGCAAGACATCTTCATCGGACAGGTTGGCAACTCGGACGAAGCGGCTGTATGGATCGCTGCTGATGAGGGTTGGCACCATCAGCAGCCCACTGGGCAGAGGTTGAGCCAGGGGTGAAGCCAGGAGGTGACAAGCAGGTTTCTGTCTGCCTGTCACTCGGATGGTGCTGAGAAAGTTGTCTGCTGCTGTAGAATAAAGCCTGTTTGCCGTCGCCGCCTGCTGTGATCTCCATTTTGACTGACTCCGCTGCCTGTGTCCTGTCCTTCTACCATTCCACACCATTACATTTATATTATTGAAATTGGCAGTGATCCTCAATCCAAGGTCACAGCAGACCTTGCACCATTAATTTTGTCCGGGAGAGAGATAACTGCACGGCCAGACCAACCGGTTCTGTAACACAGATAAGGATAAGGACAGCATATAGACTATAGAACGAAGTGCGCTGTCCACGTCCACTACTATCTCTCTGCTAGCACCCGCGTGCTGTCCGCTTGCTGACCTAGCTTCGACCATTCAATATAATAGTTAAGCCATTTGCTGCTGTAGCTCTTCGGGGCCTCGCTCGCTCAGTTGCTTATTATACTTCGTCTGGTTTTTCGCCAAGGTTCTCTTGCTTGGTGCTGACGTTCTGCTGAGCCTTTAGCGCGCCTGGCCGTCCCTTTGCAGAGATGGGCAGGAACGGGTTGTCGTTGCTGTTGACGGTGCTTCTGCTGCTGGTGGCAGGGAGTCGTTGCCAGGACTTGAGTACTCTGCAAGACGTGGTGGAGAGGCATGCCGAGCTGATTGAGCAGCTTCAGGCACAGCTGGCGGCCTTCAATCAAAGACTGGGTGAGTGGTTTCCTCACAATGGTGGTAGAGAGACAGTTTTAAAGCGGTGAGCGTCAGGCACAGCTGGCGGCCTTCAATCAAAGACTGGGTGAGTGTTTTCCTCACAATGGTTGTAGAGAGACAGTTTTAAAGCGGTGAGCGTCAGGCACAGCTGGCGGCCTTCAATCAAAGACTGGGTGAGTGTTTTCCTCACAATGGTGGTAGAGAGACAGTTTTAAAGCGGTGAGCGTCAGGCACAGCTGGCGGCCTTCAATCAAAGACTAGGTGAGTGTTTTCCTCACAATGGTGGTAGAGAGACAGTTTTAAAGCGGTGAGCGTCAGGCACAGCTGGCGGCCTTCAATCAAAGACTGGGTGAGTGTTTTCCTCACAATGGTGGTAGAGAGACAGTTTTAAAGCGGTGAGCGTCAGGTACAGCTGGCGGCCTTCAATCAAAGACTGGGTGAGTGTTTTCCTCACAATGGTGGTAGAGAGACAGCTTTAAAGCGGTCAGCGTCAGGCACAGCTGGCGGCCTTCAATCAAAGACTGGGTGAGTGTTTTCCTCACAATGGTGGTAGAGAGACAGTTTTAAAGCGGTGAGCGTCAGGCACAGCTGGCGGCCTTCAATCAAAGACTGGGTGAGTGTTTTCCTCACAATGGTGGTAGAGAGACAGTTTTAAAGCGGTGAGCGTCAGGCACAGATAGCCGCCTTCAATCAAAGACTGGGTGAGTGGTTTCCTCACAATGGTGGTAGAGAGACAGTTTTAAAGCGGTGAGCGTCAGGCACAGCTGGCGGCCTTCAATCAAAGACTGGGTGAGTGGTTTCCTCACAATGGTGGCATGGATACAAGTTTAAAGGCGGTCAGCGTCAGGCACAGGTGGTCGCCATCAGTCAAAAGCGAGTGTTTTCCTCACAATGGTGGTAGAGAGACAATTTTAAGGCGGTGAGCGACAGACACAGCTGGTGGCCTTCAATCAAAAATTTGGTGAGTGTTTACCTCACACTGGCAATATAGAGAGAACTTTAAGGCGGTGAGCGTCAGGCATAGCTGATCGCCACCAGTCAAAGGTGAGTGATTTCCTCACAATGGCGAGAGAGAGAGAGAGAGAGAGAGAGAGAGAGAGAGAGAGAGAGAGAGAGAGAGAGAGAGAGAGAGAGAGAGAATGATTGTTATTGATTGAACTTTATTTCTCAACGGTGGAATATTAGACATAAGGCCGACTCACATATCTGCCGTGCTACAGTACACTCAAGAGAGAGGTGAGGAGAGAGAGGAGAGAGAGAGAGAGGAGAGAGAGAGAGAGAGAGAGAGAGAGAGAGAGAGAGAGAGAGAGAGAGAGAGAGAGAGAGAGAGAAGAGAGTTGATTGATTGATTGATTGAACTTTATTTCTCAACGGTGAAGATATTAGCACAAAGGCCGACTCACATATCTGCCGTTGCTACAGTACTACACAGAGAGAGGAGAGAGAGAGAGAGAGAGAGAGAGAGAGAGAGAGAGAGAGAGAGAGAGAGAGAGAGAGAGAGAGAGAGAGATTGATTGATTGATTGATTGATTGAATTTATTTCTCAACGGTGAAGATATTAGCACAAAGGCCGACTCACATATCTGCCGTTGCTACAGTACTACTAAACAAGAGAGAGAGAGAAGCAGAGGGAAATGAGAGGTAGAGAGAGAGAGAGAGAGAGAGAGAGAGAGAGAGAGAGAGAGAGAGAGAGAGAGAGAGAGAGAATTTTAAGGCGGTGAGCGTCAGACACAGATGGTCGCTTTCAACCAAAGACTGGATGAGTGCATGGTTTCCTCTAGTAGCTGGGTGGTGAGATGAGGCGATCAGATTTAGTCCTAACTGGCCGCATTTAATCAGATACTTGATCAGTGTTTTCCTCACGACTGTGGTAGCGAGACGAGGCGAATAACGGCTGTGTCAGCGATTTCCTGACGATGATGGCGTCGAGTCGTTGTGACTAATCAGATACTTGAGTGTTTTCCTCACGTTTGTGGTAGCGAGACGAGGCGAATAACGGCTACATGGCGTCGAGACGTTGGGGCGCTGAGCCTTAGGCGCAAATTGGTGGCCACCTCCTTCAGTCAGATCCTGGGTCACTGGTTTTCTCTCACTGGCGGTAGAGAGACATATGGGTATTACCTTTAGTCGCATTTGACCGCTTTCAGTCAGACACTGGGTAACCGGTTTCATCACACTAGCGGTAGAGAAATAATCATAAAAGGCAGTTAGCTTCACTCGCATTTGGCTTTCAGAGCTCAGGAGCTGTGTGAAAGTCGAGGTGGCCGTCCTGGGCTCCCGTCCCTAATAAGCCTACGGTTTCTGTGGACGTAAAGCAACACTCAACCAACTCGCATTTGGCCGCTTTTAGTCAGATACTGGGTGATCGCGGTTTCCTTTCTTTGGCGGCAGATACAGGAGAGACATAGCTTCCGTTGCATTTGGCCGCTTTCAGTCCACACTGCGTGAATGGTTTCCTCAAATTTGTGGTAGTGAGGCAAGACGATCTGCTTCAATCGTAACTAGCCGCTTTCAACGAGACACGTTGTGAGAGGTTTTCTCACTGCAAAACGCGTCGAACTCTGGGCAAAGGCTTCACAAATCACAGCGTGAAGAAGACACTCGTACAGAGGCCGCAAAACAACGATGTACTTTTCTCCGGCTCAGATACTCACTATACCGGTCAAAAGAACGTTCAGTCCTTTCACAGTTATTTAACACTGTCTGAAAGTAACAACTTGAAATTCCGGCGCATTGCCAACACATCTGGCTAGACAGAGAGACCTACTTCTGTTTCCTCGGCAAACAACACAATGAAATGACTATCCTTCGATCTGTGACATCAGAATTCAAATTCCATGCCGGGATGGCAGTCATCTATTTTCACGCTCCGATAACTGGCCGCGCTTCTGTCCAGATTCATATCCACAAAAACTGAATCACCAAGCCGTGGCTTCATTTCGCTGTTGCCAAACAAAAAGCCCGGTCACAGTCATTTTGTCTGCTTTCTTGCTGACTTGTGACCTACTTACGTGATGTACGTCTCTCATAAGCTGTTTGTTTGTTCGATTCTTTTTACGTGTCCTGAACAGGATCAAAACAGACAAAACGTTTAAAAAGAACGCTTATTTTAATTCTATAGTACTAAACATGCGGAGATTTTCAGGGAAAACATTTTTCTCGAACAAGAAACAGACAGATAATACACGATCAAAGGATGATATGAAATGAATTTGATATACTTAACTTGAAGTTTGGGGAGAAGTTTATGGTAGAATGAATTTGGGCGAAGCCTCGATCAACACGAAGAGCCTCTGATTAAGACAAGAACCGTATATGGATTTCCAAAATAAGCTAAACATATAACACTGTGTAATGTATATAATTATGTTTAATAGGTGTCGTAGGAATCTAGCCGACCGGGCAGGTCTTGACAAAGCCCTCCGATGGGCGAAAATTTTGAATAAGTTTAAAACCAGGACATGCTTGGACTGTTTAGTTATGTGTAATATATGTGTATTTTTTTCTGCCTCCGGTTCCGCTAATTCTTCTTCCTTCTTCTTCCATTTTTCTTTAAAAAACATTTTTGACATAAATGATATTAGACTGATCTCACAATTAACATGCTAACAACATGTACCAGCAAGCTGCAACAATAAAAAATTATGTTAAACAACAACAACAACAACAACAACAACGACGACGACGACGACGACGACAACAACCTTATTAGCAGTTAACAAACAACCATAATATACATTTGTGTTTGTATCCATACTGAAAATCAGTTTAATAATAATAATAATAATGTACATTTATCATGCGCTCATCAACGCCCTGAGCACTCACATGATACATACTAACATAAATATGATATTCTATACACATGTAGAGCATAGTTCTACCAAAACAATTTACATAAAGTATTATAAAAACAACAACTTCACTTGATCTATATCTCATACTCACAGGACCACATATACACGCGTAATTATGCTAACACGTTCATGCACCCTAAATGACGTACACTCGCACGATGACGTTCCCAGCCCAAC
>JABMCL010000190.1:420000-422500 GCA_018857735.1 Alviniconcha marisindica | reverse complement strand
CACACAACACAGACACAGACACACACACACACACACACACACACACACACACACACACACACACACACACACACACACACACACACACACACACACACACACACACACAACACACACACACACACACACACACACACACACACACACACACACACACACACACACACACACACACACACACACACACACACACACACACACACACACACACACACACACACACACACACACACACACACACACACACACACACACACACACACACACACACACACACACACACACACACACACTGATTCACACACACACTGATTCACACACACTGATTCACACACGCAATCAGAATTTTAATAACAGCAATGATTTTTGAATCAACAAAACAGTGTACACGCCCTAGCATCAATGATTTTGTTGTTGGTCTCGTTTAGTTCTTTTAAAACGTATACGAGTATGAAGCTACATATATTCCTGAACCGTCTTTTACTTAGTAGATGCAAACTCGTAAAATGTTCAGAAGAACGGTATTTATTAGGAGAAAACACAACATGAAATTTTTGGGGTAATCCTCTTTATTAAGATACAAAACGACACTTAAAGAACAGTTCAGCGGTGAAAAACGATTGAAAATGAGATGGAGAGCTAAACCACTTGTCTGTTTTTGGTTGAGCTATGTTGTTTTCGTGTCCACTGCTTGGAAGGAAGCTGGCGTGACCATTTTGTCTGTGGGTTCTAGGTTCATTTTGGCAGAATTTTTAAAGTCGCAAAGAGCACGGGGTTTCTCTAAACACTTTTCTCAGCACAGTAAGAGCAGTAACTTGGTGTTTTACGCCCAGTCAACCAGTACGGTTATATCTGGGCGAGCATAGTAAGAGAAAAGTCTAAACAGATAAATTAGCACCTACAAAAAGAAAAAGAAAAGAAAAAAGTGCAAAAATCAGGGGGATACAAAACCCATTTCTATAGCTGATGATAATGATGCTTATTTGGTTAGAGCATTTGTCGTACATAAATCGATTCGAAGTGTTTATTGTAGCGAACCCAATTAGTAACTAGAAAAGACACGGTATACCCCCCCCCTCCCCCCCACCCTCTCTGTGTGTCTGTGTCTGTGTCACTAACTGGGTGACCAGAAAATATATATTTATGGGTTTCAGACAAAGGAAGACAAGATACACATCGCACAATACTTAACCCCTTCACTGCGCCAGGCTGTAAAATTCCGGGCTGAAAAGTGCACGCATACACGTTTGCAAACAGTATATATGATGGTCTTGTAACAAATCTACTTTCGATACTGTGTATTTTGACAGAAATCCTTTTATGTGCTCACGCAAAAAGGGGGGAAGAGGGGGGTCGGGGAGGTAGCCTTAATGATTTCAAATTTGGCACTTTTATTGGTCCTTTTCCGAGTGTCGGCGCAGCATGCATGCCAGCGAAAAGGTTAAGTATTTGAGTGTTTTTGCGGTCACCACCAGGACCGAAATCTTCTAATCCGTAGCCTGGTTTCTTGAAATCAGAAATGTATGGACTGTTGAACGGCTGATTTCTTCGAGGAACTCAGATTTTCGTTTTTAAATTAGAAAGCCTCCAACGATTAGTTCAATCCAAAAAGTAAGAATTAAAAACAAAACAACAAAAAACGAACACACAACCGCATTTGACACTGCGTCCTGACTGACCACACAACCCACTGTTCGCTGACCCTGTCAAAATCTAAGATGAACATCAGAGGCGTCTCCACGACGATAGAGACACGGCTGGCCACATCTGCCGAACTGAACGATAGCAAATATTGGCGTTCGGACAACGACACTAACAGTGCGTTCTCACCGAACGGGATATTCGTACCATGCAACAATAACAACGTGCTCGACAAAGACACAGCCAGCGAGGTGGAGAGACTGCTCACTCTGACTGTCCTCCCGTTGTTGGAATTCTCTGGCGTCATCACCAACGTCATCAGCTGCCTCGTTTTCATCCGTCACGGACTACGGGACCGAATCAATCTGTGCCTCTTTACTCTGGCTCTGGCCGACATTTCTTTTCTTTCGCTGATTTTCTCTGCCAAATTCTACAGCTTTCTGGGCCTCTGGAACCCTGACTGGGAGGAATATTGGCGGCAGCGATACCTAAACACAGTACTGGCTCCGATGCTGGCATCGCAGATCATCTCCAGCTTGATGACTTTGATCATCTCCGTGGAGAGGTGCATCTGCGTTGTGTCTCCCTTCACGGCAAAGAGATTCTTAAAGACGAGGTAACCATTGTGTTTAACTCTTTGTGTCTCCCTTAACGGCAAATAAATTCTTAAAGACGAGGTAATCATTGCGTTTAACTCTTGCAATGCCAAACGATTGAATACTCAGTCGACCTAATTGTGTGTGCTTCCAATTTTCCTGCCAGTTATATCACTTAAAAGAGCGGGGATAGAGGGTAGCGGGCATAGCTCAGTGGTTAGAGCGCCGGACTCATGATCAAAAGCTTGTGGGTTCGAGTCCCG
>JABMCL010000190.1:400000-407500 GCA_018857735.1 Alviniconcha marisindica | reverse complement strand
AAATAAATGAATAAATAAAGCATATCGCAAATTCTTAAAACCAAATACGAAAGAACGGATAAAAGACTGATGATATTAATAGGCCGGTATATATAGATATATTTTTTTAATATCGATTCACCCTTTCATATTCATTGGACATAGTGAATCTCTGCTGTCTATGTCCTATTTATTCTGCTTCTTTTTCTTTTATATTTGCTTGTGACTCCTAACATTCTCTGTTTTGCGTAACATCTTACGAGTGCAGTGCAAATTTCTTTCTCATTTCGCTGTCCCGTTTCCGGGTCCCCATCACTGTCCCCCTTTTTGCCTATTGGTCTGTGAAATCGATGTGTCCTTTATTCTCTCTCTCTCTCTCTCTCTCTCTCCCCCCCCCTCTCTGCAAATTTTTCATAGTAATTATTGTATTTTATGTGTGTAATTGAATAAGTTTGTAAAGGATGAGAACTTGTCGTGCGATTTCCACGGGAAAAACGTGCAATTGGTGTGTGTGTGTGTGTGTGTGTGTGTGTGTGGTGCGTGCGTGCGTGCGTGCGTGCGTGCGTGCGTGCGTGCGTGCGTGCGTGCGTGCGTGGTGTGTGTGTGTGTGTGGTGTCTGTGGGAGTTTGCTTGTATGTTGATGCGGTAAAAACAACACACCGTTAAGTGCATCAGTTGGACCTTTCACTACATTCTTATGGACTTTGTCTGAAGCAATAAAGAATCTCTCTCTCTCTCTCTCTCTCTCTCTCTCTCTCTCTCTCTCTCTCTCTCTCTCTCTCTCTCTCTCTTCGAGTTTAGTTAATTTCAGTTAGGTTTAGCTCAAGGTGTTAGCTACACGATCAGAAAAACCCATAATTATAAGCCACACCCTGTCTCAGGATTCTTTTCTTCTCTCTGTCTCTGTCTCTGTCTCTCTATCTCTCTGTCTCTGTCTCTGTCTCTGTCTCTGTCTCTCTCTGTCTCTCTGTCTCTCTGTCTCTGTCTCTCTGTCTCTGTCTCTGTCTCTGTCTTCTTCTCTCTTCTCTCTTCTCTCTCTCTCTCTTCTCATCTCTCTCTCTCTCTCTCTCTCTCTCTCTCTCTCGCTCTCTCTCCTAGCGTTGCCTTTGGAACAGTTCCAGCACTGGTCTGATTGACGGTGACCCTTTCTTGCCCTTTCGAGGAAGATAGTCGAACGCTTCCTCTTTCTTCGCCTCTCTCCTCCAGGCGATCGATGGTGTCATGTGCCCTTGGCTTTCTCGTTCTCTTAGTCGGTTTTTCTTTACAGGACCAGCAAGCAAGTGACGCTGAATATCGGAAGATAATAAATAACCGCTTAGGTCGAAGTGTAGAAACAACACGCGGCGCGCGCGCACACACACACCACACACACACACACACACACACACACACACACACACACACCACACACACACACACACACACACACACACACCCCAAACACACACAACCCCCCCACACACACACACACACACACACACACACACACACACACACAACACACACACCCCACCACCACCACACACACACACACACACACACACACACACACACACACACACACACACACACACACACAACACACACACACACACACACACACACACACACACAACACACATACACACACACACACAACACATATAGCACACACGCACACACACACACACACTTCACACACGCACACACACACGCTCACGCACACACACACACACACACACACACACTGTCACACACACACACACACACACACACACGACCACATACACACACAACACACGCTGGCTCACCATAATCACACATGACACCACGCCACCACCACTACCACACACCACGACACCACACAAACTACACCACAAAACAACTAACTACACACACACACACACACACACACACACACACATACACAACTCACATATCCACACATACACACTCGTGCCACCACCACTACCACCATCACCACAAGACCACCACGCAACAAACAACAACAGCAACAAAAACAACAACAACACACACACACACACACACACACACACACACACACACACACACACACACACACACACACACACACACACCACCACCACCACCACCACCACCACCACCACCACCACACACACCGACCACAAGCAACAACAACAGCAGTAACTAAACAACAAAACAACAACCAAAAGAAGATTGTTGAGCATAATATTTAGATCTGGAAGACAGAGTAAACCTGGAGGAGGGTGGGTGGGGGAGGGGGTGGAGGATGAGAGGGGAAAAAGTCCTACTCCTTTCATAAAAAGCCTGTTAGGTACATCAGTCCCCCCCCCCCCCCGCCATACCACCGACCCTCATACCCGGGCCGAATCCAATAAGAACCCCCGGGTTAATTCACACGTGAACACCTCGTTGCATAATGCAATAGTTGCTCTGACCCAGTTTTCAGTTACTGCCGATATTTGCCGAAAATGCTTCCCACAAAACACTAGCGACCTTGCATGGCTGTACCTTTTTATTGTAGGGGAGCGGTGTGGGGAGTGGGGGAAGCAGGTTGGAAGCATGAATGAAGAGTCACAAGTCAGAGGTTGCTATAACATAACTTTCATTTGCACCAACCAGGAAACAGTGTAGGCTCTCCCCTGAGATGAACACATGAACACCGGCCGCAAAAAACAGCAAACAAACAACCTGCCTCTGCAGGGACACTGGGGGGAAAAGGGACGCTGCGGGCCCAGCGCACAACTTTTAACACCTTAGATAACTGGGGCCATAAAACTCCCACCCAATCAAAACAGAAAAGAAACCGGAAAGAAAAGGTTGAAGGGCCATGGCCCGAAACACACACGATACACTCGGTTACATTATCTAGAACTATATATTGCCCTGAATCTGCCCCGCGTTCTACTGAGCTGAAAACAGAGCGAGCAGCATGCTACGCTTTCTTTGCGCTTTCGCCCTTCTGTCGATTCCGAGCAGCGATGCCGCTGCAATCAAACGCCGCTCAGATGATGGACCCGCCCTGGCCACCGAGGTAGAACGTCTGTCCACACAGCTGACCAATGTCCAGACCTTAATGGGTGCCCTTTTCAAAGCCCAGGGAGACAAGATCGCTGCTCTTGAAGGTAATAATCATCCGGGTTTCTTTTTCAGCGTCCCACACGAACGCTACAGTTTTATATGACTGAGAGGAATACATTCTAAAACCGCTGTATTAAGGTAGGACAGATCATAATCTGCAGTAAAATGGAAAGTGGCCTTAATTTTTTTTACGCTTGCCTAGAGTGCATCTGACGTGTTCGTGGCAGCAGTTAGTTCGGATTGAGCATTTCATAAGACAGTCTGGTTCAAGATTCAAGATTCAAGATTACTTTACTATCTCATCAGCGAAATTAAAACGTGGCTGAACATTAACCTTTTAACATTAAGTTTGAGAAAGCCAAGGTGGGAGAGATACAGATTTATCAGCATCAGAAATACTGCCGTAGCAAAGTTTGCATGGTCAATCAGGTGAACACTGGAACCGTTTCAAAGACGACGCTGGCGAAACTTCCTCGATAGGAAAAAATCGATGGAGCGCATAATGATGGGCTTTTCCGAGCGGATAGATACCATCTTGAACTGAACTGAACTGAACTGGCGCACCAACAACACGCCCCACGGCCCCCAAACCCAAAGCGGCTGAATGCATGCCGTGCTGCAGCAGGTCTAGAACGACATCCGAATGGTTATAGTCCAGCGCCCACTGAGGCTCATGCCGAGAAGACTTGCTGCACGTCCTGTGGACAACGGATGCACGCGATGTGACACTTTTTGGGTTTTTTCTCTTCCGGTTAGGGGTCGACGACATGTGTGCAATGGAACGAAATTAAAGTGCCCTAGTCCCCCCCCCCCCATGTCTCCATTACATTTTTTAATCTGTTCCAGTGTTAGTGTTGCTGGTCTCCATGCAGCAAAGTAGCTGCTGAATGCCAAAGTTTCATTTGGTTTCACTTTAGAGTTCGAGTGTTTGAAGCTATATTTGGATAAGTTGCAGAATGTCTGCTTCCCAGTACATGCTTATGATGATGCTGTGTAGCAGAACGACTTTTCGCAGGGATCCAGTTTTAGCACGCTCACCAAAGCAAAAACAGCAGAACTATTAAAAAGTGATTCCGACGAGTAATAATTCCAACGCTGAGTGCTTTAAGTTGAGACGCTGAGGGTGGGGGGGGGGGGGATGAAGAAAAAAGAAGAAATAGAAAGCGCGTATCGAACTGGTAAGAATTTGTGCAATGCTGTATTATTAACCATTATTTTTGCCCGTTGGTTCTTATACTTCATGCAAAGAAGGAGAGAGAGAGAGAGAGAGAGAGAGAGAGAGAGAGAGAGAGAGAGAGAGAGAGAGAGAGAGAGAGAGAGAGAGAGAACCAGTATAAGGTTTAGTAGGGTTTATTCTGAGAACAGCAGAGAGAGTTTGTGATGGAATACCGCACTGGATTCGAGTTCATAGGCTACAGTGCGTTGTGCTGAGCTTTGCCTTGCAGTGAAACTGAGGAAACAGAAATAAAACGGCTGACGGCTGAATTTCCATTGCAGAGTGAACTACGTCACAGCACAGTGCAGCCAGAGCAAAATGCACATAATCCCCACCTGCCATGCAAAGTCAAATGGGGTGGCAAGTCAGGAGCATGTCTTCTGAAAAGCCTGCTCGATCCCCATTAGAGGAGATCAGAATGATGCCCGGAAGTTAAAGACTTTTTTAATGCCGTGTCGCAATCCGGCTGACATTTAAAAAATAAATAAATCGAAAAGCTAGTTCTTTTCTCTGAGCCCCCTACATGTCGCATGCTCGCACCGTTCGAGGACAAACATCAAAGAAGCTGCGGTATGCTATGGGCGAGTTAAGACACTCGAATGTGTTTAGTACAGTTGATCACGCTAATCGTCATTCGTGAAAGTTCGTGCTCTAAATTCGATATGTAATCACGGTCACACACACACACACACACACACACACACACACACACAACACACACACAACACACACACTTTCAATAGCTTTTTTTGCTTATTTGTTTAGTCGTGTTGTATTTACTCGAATTCCAGGTTAAAGTTGCCGTAGGCGATTTAGGCTGACGTTTCTGTTGTGTTCAAATGACGTCTTTCGAGCGCAGTCATGTCCCTGTGGTTTGTAGATTCTTCCGTACGAGTTGTATAAAATAATTTATGTCAACCTGACTGCAACGGAGCATTAAAAATTCTGTAAGTGAGCACAATACATACCTGTTTTTTAAATATATATTTTTATATGAGTCATGCTAGGACGTTAGGACGTTAGTGTGTGTGTGTGTGTGTGTGTGTGTGTGTGTGTGTGTGTGTGTGTGTGTGTGTGTGTGTGTGTGTGTGTGTGTGTGTGTGTGTGTGTGTGTGTGTGTGTGTGTGTGTGTGTGTGTGTGTGTGTGTGTGTGTGTGTGTGTGTGTGTGTGTGTGTGTGTGTGAATCTCCAAAGTGAAAGAGCCTCTGATAAGAATCCCGTTATCAGCGGAGGAAGTGACATGCATGCTTTTGTCAGCCCCATTGTCTCTAACCTATTTTATGAGACACAAGTTTGCATAACTTGAGTGTGTGTGTGTGTGTGTGTGTGTGTGTGTGTGTGTGTGTGTGTGTGTGTGTGTGTGTGTGTGTGTGTGTGTTGAACACACAAACACGTCTTTTGGATTCTGTTTGTTCCACAGCCGCCCAACGACGCACAGTGGCTTTCTCCGCCTATATGTCTGAAGGGCCCCATGTTTTGGCTTCCGAGGGATCTGTGGTTCCATTCGAAGGAGTCCTGACCAACGTTGGCGGAGCCTACAACCACATAGCCAGTCAATTCACGGCTCCAGTGTCCGGGCAGTACTTCTTCATCGTCCATGCCGACTGTTCCGCCGACTACCGAAGTCTGAAGATCAACGTCAATGGGCACCGAGTCATCAGCGCTGACAACGATGGCGGAGATCGCCACGTGACCGGAAGTGGATTGCTGTCGTTGAAGGCCGGTGACATAGTGTCTACGTCACACTATACGAGTGCTGGCTTCCTCGACCCTGGGCATGAATCCACGTTTACAGGATTCCTGGTCAAATAAAAGGCTGTGTCGCATTTCGATTGAAAGTTGTGTATAAGTGTGTGTGGTGTGCCCAGTTCGTGCGAGTGTTTGCGAGTGTGCGGGTGTGTTACTGCGTGTGTACTTCTTCTGCGCGTTTTCTCGTGGGCATTGGTGTTTGTTTGTGTGTTTTGTGTGTGTGTGTGTGTGTGTGTGTGTGTGTGTGTGTGTGTGTGGGGTTTGGGTATTGTTAGGGGTGTGCGTGTGTGTGTGTGGGTTGTGTGCGTGTGTGTGTGTGTGTGTGTGTTGTGGGGTGTGATTGTGGTGTGTGTGTGTGTGTTTTAGTGTGTGCGTGTGTGTGGGGTGTTGTGTGTTGGGGTGCCCGTTTGGTAGGGGTTTTTGTGTGAAAATTCTTTGGGGGTTGTTGTGTGGGGGTTTTGTGTGTGTGTGTGTGTGGGGTGTGTTTTTGTGTGTGTGTGTGTGGGGTGTGTGTTTTGGGGTTTTGTGTGTGTGTGGGGTGTGTGTGTGTGTGTGTGGGGGGGGGGGGGGGGGGGTGGGGGGGAGAGAGAAAAAAGAGAGAGAGAGAAAAGAGGGGGAAGGAAAGGAAAAGAAAAAGAAGAAAAGAGAGAGAGAGAAAAAATGAATAAATGAATGAATGAATGAATATACTTTATTTTCGAGGGTAGTGGAAAAAGCCCGGGAGGTCTTTTTACATCCCCCCTCACCCATGAGGGAAACCACTGTTAACTAAAGATACAATGAGCTACAGTTTTGTTTAGTACATTTTTCATTCATACAAACCATGTAAAAATGGACACCAGTAAATGGCGGCATTTTCAACACCCATGAAGGGGGGGCTTGTACCCCTATTCCCCCCCCCCCCCCCCCCACCCCCGGGTTTTTGTAGTGTTTAGTCTCCATGTGATAACTGGGTCTTGCCCCACCCCCCCCCCCACCTTTTACCAATTTTTTGTGGTTAGGGAAAACCTCCCGGCTAGGGTTTTTTCTCACCCCCCCCCCCCCCCCCCCCCTTCACCACCCCGTGTTTGTGTGTGTTTAGTCCCACCCTGTTTTTTTGTTTTCTCCGGCCCCCTTCTTGCCACCCCCCCCCCCCCCACACCTTCACCACCCCGTGTTTGTGTAGTGTTTAGTCTCCATGTGACTACTGGGTCTTGCCCCCCCCCCCCCCCCCCCCCCCCCACCTTCACCACCCCGTGTTTTTTTTAGGTTTTTCTCCTGGGACTTTTGGGTCTTTCTCCCCCCCCCCCCCCCCCCCAAACCTTTACCCCCCAGTGTTTTTGTAGTGTTTTGTCTCCATTTTATTTTGCTGGCCCCCCCCCCACCCCCCCCCACCCCCCCAACATAAGCCCCCCCAGAATTTTTTTGTTTTTCTCCGTTTAAAAAATTACTTAAATAAAACAACTTTTACAAATCACACCCCACCCCCCACCAAAAACCCCACCCCAAACCAT
>JABMCL010000190.1:385000-390000 GCA_018857735.1 Alviniconcha marisindica | reverse complement strand
AACCTCACTTTGTGAATCAGAACTGTTTATTTAGAATCTGATTTGGTTGAATAAAACTTCAAAATATTAAACATTCTGCTTGAAATGTAATTTCATGAATGCTAAAAACAAAACAAGAAACAAAACAAAAAACAACCCTACCCTCTCGATAAAACGATTTCATTATTATGGGTTCACATTTCAGGCAAGCACTACAAATTAACTGTCCTTTTTTAACTGAGAGACTTAGTTTTAGATATTAAGTTAAGCTTCAGCTTTGCTTAATATAGAATTATATAATATTCAAAGGTGAGATGCTGTGCACTAATGTTTGTGACAGTGTCACGGCTGAACTCAGAAAATGGTGTAATCATGCAAATGGCCGCTCCCAGAAAGATCAGTTACACAAAAATAACTGAAAGGCATCTTCTTAGTGAGCTCCCTTGACATGCTCCAACAGTCATAGAGTGGGCTTAAAACAATACAACAGTGTGGGCATCACATACATGCCTGATCCCATATAGTTATGGGATCATGGTAGCATATGGGGTTGTGTACAATACGAGTAGCAGCACATACAGGGTTGGTGTATTTGAAAGCAGAAGAGGAAGAAGAAGAACAAACAAAGAAAGAGAGAGGGAGAAAGGGAGAAAGAAAGGGAGAAAGAAGGCACTGCGGAAAATGTGGGCTGGCTTGGAGCATAAGAACTCTCGCCCAAGGCCAGTAATGTCCCCTTGGGCCATTATCTTCTTGCCGGCCAACCTCGATGTAAAAAGTAAGGCAGTCTGAGCAGTGTAAAAAGTGCACACTCCACGCAGCTAGAGAGAGTGGCGCGGCCATTTGGTAGCCACTAGGCCGCTCTCGTTTCTGTTCTTAATCCGCGTCCGTCAGATGCATTCCCAGGGGTGGGTTTGGGAGGCAGCGCTGCGATTGGTTGTGTGTGGGTATGTATGTACGCACGCATGTTATAATGCAATGTTAAATATTTCAGAAAATAAACTTCGTTGTTATGTATGCATGTATGTATATTTCTGTCTCTGTCTATGTCTCTCTCCTTTGTTAAGTGTGTGTGTGTGTGTGTGTGTGTGTGTGTGTGTGTGTGTGTGTGTGTGTGTGTGTGTGTGTGTGTGTGTGTGTGTGTGTTGTGTGTTTGCGTGTGCGTATGGTGCGTGTGTGCGTGCGTGCGTGCGTGCGTGCGTGCGTGTGTGCGTGCGTGCGTGCGTGTGTGTGTGTGTGTGTGTGTGTGTGTGTGTGTGTGTGTGTGTGTGTGTGCACGCACTTGCTTGCGAGCATGCGTGTATGCGCTTGTGTGGTTGTGTTAATGTACGCGAATGTGTGTTGTGTGTGTGTGTGTGTGGTGTGTGTGTGGTGTGTGGTGTGTTGTGGTGTGTGTGTGTGTTGTGTGTGTGTGTGAAATTCAAAAAAAAAATTGTGTACTGTGTTTGTTGTTTGTGAATCAGCGTAATTTAGCATGGACTGTTGATCAGACAGGTTTAAATGAACCAAAAGCGCAATCTGCGTAAAGTTCGAGTTCAAGTTCTAGGGGGTCGCGGGCTGTTCATTTTTCTTTTACGATGAGAAACTTCCATTCCCTCTCTTCAGGACGAAAGAGCGATTTATTCCAGTTGAGGTAACCCTTGTGTGATGATCAGAATGGTCTCCCTTGGGTGTCTGGTAAAGAGATGACCTAGATCAGTGAGTTGAAACGCCAGCCTGTCAATCTAGCCGTCTTCCCCTCGAAACGCCAGCCTGTTAACCTAGTCGTCTTTCCCTCGAAACGCCAGCCTGTTAACCTAGTCGTCTTTCCCTCGAAACGCCAGCCTGTTAACCTAGTCGTCTTTCCCTCGAAAAGACGAGCACGTAGGACTGAAGCGGTCTCCGGCTATGACTGGTTGAATATTTTCCATCAACAATGCTTTGATTGGCCAAACCCAGGGGCCTCCAACTTCCTCCCGAGGCCTTCTGGTCGTCTGTGGTATAGAAGATAAACAAGCAATCAGCTGCCCAAGGTTAGAGCTCAAGAGTTGTGTGAAAGCTGAGGAGGTCGTCCTGGGCTCCCCAGTCCCTAATAAGCCTTACGGTTTCTGTGAGACGTGAAGCAACGTTGAAAGAAAGACAGCCACCCAACATACAAGTGAGCGGGTTTGGCCGACTGGCTTTCTGGCTTTCTCTTCAAAACCTGTGTTTATGGACATCGTTTTGCGGCTTTGCCCATCACATTAAATGAAGCACTAAAATGGTCCGTTTGAATGCAGAATGGTTCAAGCGGTGAGAGTGAAAGGCTATGTATATCCCCCTCCACCATCCCCATTGAACCATTTGGTTTCTGTGGACGTGAAGCCAAATGACCATCGACCAGTACACATCTGAAGCCAAAACAGTTAGAGTGTAGGACTACATATGTGCGATTATAGCGTCTTCTGCAACAGCATTCGTGCCTTCAACCAGAGTAGAGAGCAAAGGTTCCAGTCGCCAATGTCAGTAAAATGAATGAATATAACAAATACTCTTTATATATTTTAATAATTTAGACTGAAAACGAAATGATCCCAATTTTTTAATGCAAACATTGTAAACAATTTAAAGACACTTTGTTTGTATATCTTTGACGTACTTTTCGTTCCTGGTTTCCAGTACTAAGATTGCGGTCAATGGCCGCATCTCTGAGGTACTTGTGCAACAGGCTATGATAGACCAGTACAACAGGCTATTCAAAGTGTGGTTATGTTTCTAAATGCAACAGAAAACATACTGCAAACAAAAACACGCGCGTGATCAATATAGAAGAATGTTCGTTGTCTTTGTATTTAAGTGGGAGTAATCACAGTGTCATCTTAAGATGTGCGTGCAATGTAAGAAGGCAGAATGTCATTTTTTTCCAGACAGGATGGAAAATCCTTCGGAGCAAACTGACATAAGTGTGTAGTGAGCGCGCGCGCGTGCGCACATTTGTCGCATTTGATAACAGGGAGAGGGAGGAAAGGAGGGAAATACTCTAGCTTTTTCGTTGTGTAACTAGAAAGTTTTTACTATTTGAAATTTCATAAAGCAAGCAAAGACACACACACACACTGAATCTGTCTTTCCACATATCAATAATAACGATAATAGCAAAATAACAACAACAAAACATGATAATAATGCAAAATATGCCCAGTGATGGTATTGGTGACGATGAGAATGATGACGAAAATAAACGTATGTGGTATTAATCTGAATGGGAAACCAAAACAGAGACGCAATTTAGCATGAAAATGGAAGAAGAAAAAAAGAAAAAATGCAAATATTTCCAACTGCAGGATAGATGTGGTTGTCCTATTAAAACTTGTAAATTTAAAAAAAAAAGGTACTTTTTTTGTTTTGTTTTTGCTTTTGCTTTCAAATTAATGTGAGCTCCCCAGGGCACGCGCAACCATGCTGGTTCTCCCTTTATCAACGAAGAGCAGAAAAATGCAGCACTTTTTCGGATTCTTCATGTACATCTCATCCGTGCTGGTCGCGGAACTAGAACATCGCTTATGGCGGCAGAACACTTCCTGTAGGACTAGCTCAAACCCGAGCACTGGTTTACGACATCCCCCCTTCAACCACCGCCGTATTTAGTTACGCCATAGGGTTCAGAAAACTGTCAGCTAACGAGCAGTTTTTTTGTTGGTGATCAAACAGTAGTACGTTTGTTACAAACAACTCAGATTATATCCGACTTTGTTTTATAACTGACCATGTTGTTTACGCCAGCTCAAATAAAAACCCAAAATTTGTTTGAATTGAGACGAACTCTTTTTTCTTTCTTTTTAACCTGGAGTGGATGCGCCCTGTTTACCCTGCGTGCTTGGGCGCTAGGTTGCTTCCAGTCATATTAGTACCCAAAAAGTTTCGGAGGGCGCTTTTTTTGGAACCTAGGCGTAACTAAATACGGCAATGGTTTGAAGGAAGGATGTCATAAACCGCTGCTTGGAGTTCGACGTCTGCCCCGATATTACCGTCATGGTTGACTTGGCGTTAAAACTCAATTATCTGTCCGAACTAACGGAGTTCCGGTCAGAGGGCAGAACGAAAAAGGAGAAGTCGATGTTCTATTTTACTTTGTCTGAATCGCATGCTTCAGCCAGTCACGGCTTGGCTCGCAGCATCTGACCTGCTGTGGTCAGTCCGAAGAAAGATTGATACATACCTCTTGTAGGGAATTCTGATGTGAAAATTGACTCAGCGAAAATTAATTGTCTCGGGCACCTAGACGTCCCAACTCGTTGAGCCTTTAACACAGTCACGACAATTTTTCTGGATGTTAAAAAATCTCACTGTACTTCACAGTAAGAGAAAATAATGATGCGTCCGAGTCCTTAGCTGATTTTCTCAGTCTCGGGGATGCCTTTGGGTCAGGAATAATCACCTCTTCCCTCGGCTTAAGAGTGGCGGGTCATCGCTCAGTGTCAGCAAAACCAAATCACGCGTGCTACAGGCGTAGAAAGCATGTTAACGAAACCAGGGCAGTTCGTGTGTGTGTGTGTGCGTGCGTGCGTGCGTGCGTGCGTGCGTGCGTGCGTGCGTGCGTGCGTGCGTGCGTGAGTGCCGCGGGTGGTTGTGCGTGCGTGCGTGCGTGCGTGCGTGCGTGCGTGCGTGTGTGTGTGTGTGTGTGTGTGTGTGTGTGTGGTGTGTGTGTGTGTGTGTGTATGTGCGTGTGCGTGTGCGTGCGTGCGTTGTGCGTGCGTGTGTGTGTGTGTGTGTGGTGTGTGGGTGCGTGCGTGCGTGCGTGCGTGCGTGCGTGCGTGCGTGTGTGTGTATGTGCGTGTGTGTGTGTGTGCGCGCGCGCGCGCGCGTGTTGTGTGTGGTGTGTGTGTGTGTGTGTGTGTGTGTGTGTGTGTGGGGGTGGTGGTCGTGCGTGCGTGCGTGCTGTGTGTGTGTGTGTGTGGTGTGTGTGTGTGTGTGTGTGTGTGTGTGTGTGTGTGTGTGTGTGTGTGTGTGTGTGTGTGTGTGTGTGTGTGTGTGTGTGTGTGTGTGTGTGTGTGTGTGTGTGTGTG
>JABMCL010000190.1:370000-372500 GCA_018857735.1 Alviniconcha marisindica | reverse complement strand
ATGTTTCTGTGGTGTACGCCGTTTCGTGTTTCGTTTTCGTCTCTTAGTAATGTTTCTGAGGTGTACGGTTTCGTGTTTCGTTTTCTCCTCCTAGTAATGTTTCTGTGGTGTACGGTTTCGTGTTTCGTTCTCTCCTCTTAGTAATGTTTTTGTGGTGTACGTTTTTTTTTCGTTTTTTCTTCCCCCTTCTAGTAATGTTTCTGTGGTGTACGCCGTTTTGTGTTTGTTTTTTTCCCTTCTAGTAATGTTTCTGTGGTGTACGCCGTTTTGTGTTTGTTTTTTTCCTTCTAGTAATGTTTCTGTGGTGTACGGTTTCGTGTTGTTTTGTTTTTTCCCCTTCTAGTAATGTTTCTGTGGTGTACGGTTTCGTGTTGTTTTGTTTTTCCCCCTTCTAGTAATGTTTCTGTGGTGTACGGTTTCGTGTTGTTTTGTTTTTTCCCCTTCTAGTAATGTTTCTGTGGTGTACGGTTTCGTGTTGTTATTTTTTCCTTCTAGTAATGTTTCTGTGGTGTACGCCGTTTTGTGTTTCGTTTGAGTCTCGAAAGGCAGTAATGACTGGAAAGACTAATGAGTTGTGTTCTGTCGATGTTGTTTGATGTTGTTTGATTGTTTCGTTCTATATCTTTTGTGTGGGAGGATGGAGAACTGATTGGCACGTTATCCTGAACAGCTTGCTCCTGGATTTGAATAGAAGTACAGTGTACTGGGAACCTAACTAACTTAAAGATGGCACAGTTAAAATTGGAAGTACACACTTGTATTTAGTGTCATGAAAAATGCATAAAATTGTTCTTCTTTGTTTTAAAACCGAGAAGACCGCCCCCTTCCCCCCCCCCCCCCCCCCCCCCATAAAAAAATAATTCCACCCATGGACACATAAATATATCCTAGTATATTTCCATGATAACAGGGCTTATTGTGTGTGTGTGTGTGTGTGTGTGTGTGTGTGTGTGTGTGTGTGTGTGTGTGTGTGTGTGTGTGTGTGTGTGTGTGTGTGTGTGTGTGTGTGTGTGTGTGTGTGTGTGTGTGTGTGTGTGTGTGTGTGTGTGTGTGTGTGTGTGTGTGTGTGTGTGTGTGTGTGACTTCACTTACTGAATGGAGATTACCACCACTGGAAGAAAAGAAAAAAGGTTTTCAGGATAATCTGACTCTCAGAGTACAAAAACCGGGAACAGGATCGTTAATCATGCTCTCTTTCTTTCGAGACTTCACAAGGATGCTCAGGTCATTAAGATATAATTAGATCTGCCCACACATAATTAACTCTGTCTATAATGGGTTTCTTTCTGCTTCTTCTTTTCCTTCTCTGTGTGTGTGTGTGTGTGGGTGGGGGGGGGGGGCGTGCGTGCGTGCGTGCGTGCGTGTGTGTGTTTGTGGGTGCGTGCGTGTATGTGTGCGTGAGAGTACGTGTGTGTGCGTGCGTGCGCGCGCGCCTGTGTGTGTGTGCGTGTATGTGTGTGTTTGTGTGTGTATGTGTGTATGTGTGCATGCATGTGCGTGCGTGCGTGCGTGCGTGCGTGCGTGTGTGTGTGTGTGTGTGTGTATGCGTGCGTGTGTGCGTGTGTGTGAGTGCGTGCGTGTGAATGTGTGTGTATATATATGTGTGTGTGTGTGTGGTGTGGTGTGGTGTGGGTGGATGGGTGGTTTGGCTTTGTTCGGGCTATAGCGTGACCTTTTCCTTTAACTAGTTTACAGAACTTGGCAAACCGTCTTCGGTCGGTGGGCGTACGCCAGGTGAAAAGCATGCCAGCATGAAAAGTCCGTCGTGACGTGTTTCGTTTTTCCGAGCACCTTCCAATTCGCACGCGGGATCCGCAACGTAACGTAGACGGCGTGTGAAGAAAAATCAAAGCAAATATGTATTGCGAAAATTGCCCACCAGTCAATTCTTTTTGGAGAAAATGGTATAATTATGATGATAAACGGAAGCGAGGGAGGGGGGACGTGCGGGGTGGGCGGCGGGGGCCGGGCGGTGGAAAGGGGGTGGGGGTGGGGGGTGGGGTGGGGAGGGGTGTGTGCTTGCATCAAATTCCGTATTTTGAATCTGCTCCGAATCAATACAGATGTCAAAGAGAAACGGACATGAGATCACGTGCTTTGGCAAGGCCGTTGTGACTCGCTTGTGTAACTCTCTTCTCCCGCACTATACCTGCTGGTTTGACAGAAGATTAAAACTGGTCTGCTAACTCACCGTTTTCCTCCTTCCTAACAAATTATTAATCTAGCCAGCTTTATAATAGCGTAACTTACTGGGGATTCTCCTCCTTTCTAACATATTATTAATCTAGCCAGCTTTATAGTAGCGTAACTTACTGGAGATTCTCCTCCTTTCTAACAAATTATTAATCTAGCCAGCTTTATAATAGCGTAACTTACTGGGGATTCTCCTCCTTTCTAACAAATTATTAATCTAGCCAGCTTTATAATAGCGTAACTTACTGGAGATTCTCCTCCTTTCTAACATATTATTAATCTAGCCAGCTTTATAATAGCGTAACTT
>JABMCL010000190.1:355000-365000 GCA_018857735.1 Alviniconcha marisindica | reverse complement strand
CTACTACTGCTGCTACTACCACTACTACTACTACCACTACTGCCACTACTACTACTACTACTACTACTACTACTACTACTACTACTACCACCACTACTACTACCACTACTACCACCACCACCACCACCACCAGCGCTGCTGCTGCTGCTACTGCTGCTGCTGCTGCTGCTGCTACTACTACTACTACTACTACTACTACCACCACCACCACCACCACCACTACTACTGCTGCTACTACCACTACTACTACTACAACTGCCACTACTACTACTGCTTCCGCTACTACTACTACTACTACCACCACCACCACCAGCGCTGCTGCTACTACTACTACTACTACAAAACAGAGCTGCTCGCCTTGTCCTGAGAGTGTCCAAGACTGATCATCATGATCTCTCCTCATCTGGCTTCTCTCCACTGGCTGTCCGTTGATTCACGAATACAGTACAAACTAGCTTCTCTGTGCTACAACTGCCTCAACTCGACCACTCCAGTCTACTTGACTGAACTCCTGACAGTTTACAAACCAACCCCGCCATCGACGCTTTTCTTCTGATACTTCCATGCTTTGTCTTCTCTCTCTGCGCACGCACTCGCTTGGCCAGATATCTTTGTCTTATGCTGCACTGTCTGTCTGGAACAGTCTCCATTGCAAACTTAGATGATCAAACACACTGATCTCGTTGAAATCATCTTTGAAATCTCACCTCTTCAAGCTATCCTATTAACTCTGTCTGTCTGTCTGTCTGTCTGTCTGTCTGTCTGTCTGTCTGTCTGTCTGTAGGTCTGTCTCTCTGTCTCTCTCTGTCTCTATCTCTGTGTCTCTGTCTCTCTCTGTCTTTGTCTGTCTGTCTCTCTGTCTCTCTGTCTCTGTCTCTCTCTGTGTGCGTGTGCGTGCGTGCGCGCGTGTGTGTGGGTGTGTGTGTGTGGTGGTGTTTTGTGTGTGTGTGTGTGCGCGCGCGCGTGTGTATCTTGTGTGTTTTTGTGTGTGTGTGTGTGTGTGTGGGGTGTGTGTTGTGGTGTGTGTGTGTGTGTGTGTGTGTTGTGTGTGTGTGTGTGTTTTTTGTGTGTGTGTGTGTGTGGTGTGTGTGTGTGTGTGGTTGTGTGTGTGTGGTGTGTGTGTGTGTGTGTGTTGTGTGTGTGTGTGGACATTTGTTTTGATGTGTTGTGTTTGCTTTGTAATGGGCTATAGACTTGCCCAATTCTGAGAACTAGCACATGAAAGAGTACGTTTCTACTCCTCCTACTCCTCCTACCACCACCACCACCACTACTACTATTAGAAGTGTGGGGTTTGAAACTAGCACCTTCTGTGTACAGCACTATACTCCTTAAATAAATGCGACCTCGCGGTGATATACAATATCACAGATACAAAGAAACAATCATAAAACCAAATTCAATGAGCAAGTACTATGCATACATTCAAGAACACGCAAACATTTAAAGTTACATTGGCTCAACAGCCGAACCGAGATACGTTAAGCTGCCTATGAGTCAAAGTTTCATTTAGTACACGCCATGTCAGCACATGCACAGGTATAGATTGATTAACAGTCTTCACATTTAAGGCTCGGACAGCTGTGGAGGGTACTTAGTTTAGCGTCCGGTCAACTGCATAGGATCACCTTTGGATGACCGTGAAGGTTATATTAGGACGATACACCAGCCATCAGGTCACAAATAAAAATCGAACTCGCTTCATCACACCACACACCACACCACACACACACACACACACCCCACACACACCCCCCACACACACACACACACACACACAACACACACACACACACACACACACACACACACACACACACACACACACACACCCCACACACACACACACACCACACCGCACGCACACACACACACACGCACACACCACACACACACACACACACACACACACACACACACCCCGCACACACACACACACGCACGCACGCACGCACGCACGCACGCACGCACGCACGCACGCACCACGCACGCACAAGTACACACACACCCACACACACACACACACACACACACACACAGAAAAACACACCACACACACCCACACACACACACACACACACACCCCACACGCACAACCACACACACACACACACGCGCACACACACACACACACACACACACACACACACACACACTGCTCTGACGTTTGAACGGATTTATCTCTTCAGAAATGCTAGGCCAAGTCGGCTCACATACTACTCCCGGCTGATTGATTGATTGTAGGGCTTAACGTCCAGAGAGACCACATCCGGTCTGGCACGGGGGGGGGGGGGGGGGGGGGGGGGGGGGGGGGGAAGGGGACGGGGAAAGGGGACGGGGGCGTATCTATGAATAGCTCGTCCCAAGCGCTCCGGGCCGCAAAGACCGAAGAGAACGTCAGCCACCACCAGAATAATAGATGTTTCAGGTGGTGGGGACCTCGCCAGTGCTCCGCAACTTGCGTGCTCCGCAACTGGCTCTTTCAGTAGCAGCGCGGAACAAAGTCACAAAGACAAGGTGCGAACAACGAGCTGCTGAAACCTGAAGCAAAAGACAGATCAACTCACTATGAGAGCCCATGCAGCTCCAGCTCCCTGTTCGGACTGCTCCTGGGCCTTGAACGGTTCCAGGCTTCTTCTTCTTCTTCTTCTTCTTCTTCTTCTTCTTCTTCAAATGTTGCTTTAAGTCCACAGACTAACTACTAGGGACAGGGGGAGTCCAGGAGTCCAGGAAGTTCACCTCGACTTTCACACAGTTCGTTCAATGTTGCTTTACGTCCGCAGAGACCATAAGGCTTATTAGGGACGGGGGGTATCTATGAATAGCTCGTCCCTAGCGCTCCGAGGACGTCCATCCCGACTTTCACACAGTTCGTTCAATGTTGCTTTACGTCCGCAGAGACCGTAAGGATTATTAGGGACGGGGAGCCCAGGACGTCCACCTCGACTTTCACACAGCTCCTAAGCTCTGTCTCCAGGCTCGTTCAGGGTTTCTTTACGTCCACAGAAAGCATAAGGCTTTGAAGAGAGAACCTTTTATAGCCTTGGCTTTTCAGCAGAGTGAACCACTGCAGGCAGCTAATAGATAAGAGGGATATATTATATATATATACCGCACATAGAAATAAAGATTTCAAGAATGGACGGACAAACTCGCCGGACAGTTGTGTAAAGGGTTCGCATAATTATTCATTGGAGTTGAATCGAATGTATGGAAAACTTCTGACAGCAAAAGGAACATCAAACATGCCAAAGGATATTGAATCGAAAATATAATTTGTGTTTTGCCATTATTCTTGTTGTAAGCAAAAATGATGCAAACCCCCAAAATGATGACTAGTAATTTCCAGAGTATT
Source organism: Alviniconcha marisindica (assembly GCA_018857735.1). Taxonomy (NCBI): domain Eukaryota; kingdom Metazoa; phylum Mollusca; class Gastropoda; family Provannidae; genus Alviniconcha; species Alviniconcha marisindica. The sequence goes on along the minus strand of JABMCL010000190.1, from coordinate 361,645 downwards.
ATCCAAGAAAGAGCAAGATCGAGAACAAGAACATTAGACTGCCGTAAAGACAAGGGGCAGTAAGACACGTGCCGTATAAGTAGATGAAAGTGATCTGTCACACCATAGTCGCAAACTTTCCATACAGATTTCGCAAAGATTGGAAATAATAATAACAATTTTAAAGCGCAGAATCTTGTCCCTATGCACAATTGCAACATGCAGGGAAACGAACTCACACGCAACTTGCACGGAATGCTCGTCCATAGTCGCTTTAGGTCACTGAGCCACTGTGGGCTGATACTTGGCCTAAAATAGGGAAGCTGGTATGTACTAGCCAGCTGATCTCAAACTTGTTTTTAAAAGGCAAAGGTTGGAATTATTTGCCGAACCTTGCCCATAATCCTTGCACACAAGGAAAAAAGTCATCAGGAGACGAATGAGCCCGAAAAGCAACAGAAAGTTCTCCATGAAGAGAAACGAGATGCTGTTTTTAACTAACTCTCAATCACACAAGAGGTTAAAAAGAACTCTATTTATCAGGACAAAACAGAAAATGTGGATTTTCAGGGTAATCTCCTTTATCGTGCTACAAAATGACACTTAACAGTTAAACGGTGAAAAATGAGATGTAGAACTAGGACATTTATCTGCTTTTGGTTGAGCTATCTTGTTTTCGTGTCCAGTGCTTTGACGAATATTTTTTAACTTTCCTTTCTGAATGTTTCTTTGTTTGATCGAATTACTTTATTCCTGTAGCCTGCCCACCCCCCCCCCCCCCCCCCCCCCCCCCCTTGTTTCTGTTGATGAATGGCTCAATTCGCTCTCGCTCTTGTATGCTGAGCGGTCTAATTTGTTGTCTCTTTGATGTTGATGAATGATTTATTTTGCCCTTTCTATCGTATGTCGATCACTTATCGTATGTCGATCACTTACTTTACAGTCATGCGACTGGTGGTGCATTGCTGCGATAAGCAACCTGAATGTACAAACTAAAACATTAACCGCTTGTTCAACTAATTATAAAATTCTACTATCACACTACTTGTTCACCTTGCATGTTCTTACTTGTAGCACTCACAAACCTATTCTTGACCATGCACAATCCGCACACGTTCCTCTGGCTTGTGCGAAAACATAACTTACTGACTTGCAAAATCATCAGTGAAGGTATGTGTGAAACCACCAGAATGAAACCATGAAAAAAGTATGAATGAGAGAGTGAAATGATTTTTTAATGGATGGATGCTATATGCTACTGAAAAGCCATTAAAAAAAATCACACACACACACACACAAAAAAAAACCAAAACCCAAAAACAAAAACCCCCCAACAAACAGAGAGAGAGAAAAGGAGAGAGAGAGAGAGAGAGAGAGAGAGAGAGAGAGAGAGAGAGAGAGAGAGAGAGAGAGAGAGAGAGAGAGAGAGAGAGAGAGAGAGAGAGAGAGAGAGAGAGAGAGAGAGAGAGAGAACAAAAGAAACAACACACACACACAAATAAATCTTTACTATCATGCTATTTCTGTTCGAGCCAGGGCATTGTCCTTTTACGTTGTCAACATCGTAAAATATTTTCTTTTAATTTCCAGGACGGATCCAAAGATAGGTTTACGGACGCCACGGCCTCCGAGTAAAAGACAAGTAAAGGAGATCATCAGATTTGAAATCCGAGAATCTATCTTCATCCACGCCAAAGGCTGAGACAGACAGACTTCACTGACCACAACTGTATCTCCTGGCTCTCTGCAAGTACTCGCAGTACCACAGTTGTTCGGTAAATGTATCTGAGTTGTTCGGTACTTGTGGGTTGTAGTCTGGGTTGTTCGATACTTCTGGGTTGTGGGTTGTTGTCTGGGTTGTTCGGTACTTGTGGGTTGTTCGGTATATCTGGGTTGTTGGGTATTTCTGGGTTGTTCGGTATTTCTGGGTTGTTAACTGGGCAAGCTGTAGCTTGTGTGTGTGTGTGTGTGTGTGTGTGTGCGTGCGTGCGTGCGTGCGTGCGTGCGTGCGTGCGTGCGTGTGTGCGGGTGCGGCTGTGTGTGTGTTGTGGTGTGTGTGTGTGTGTGTGTGTGTGTGTGTGTGTGTGTGTGGTGTGTGTGTGTGTGTGCGTGTGTGCGTGCGCGCGCGCGCGCGCGCCTGCCTTTGTTGCCGTTCATTGCTTATTCGATATCTTCTTGTCGTAACATTATTCTTTTCCTGTATGGACAGAGACAGCTAATGCACCACAAGGAAAGTATAGCAAGGACAAATTCTTAACCCAGCGAAATGACTTCACCTCGTCCAGCATGGCGTACTGGAAGTGTTCTTCCTGGTGGTCCACTGAAATGAACCGACCATAAAGCCTCACGTTCAACCAGCAAAGCTGTCCACGGCGGACTCCCCACGGGATCAAGGCAAAAATGACTCTTCTGACTGAAGGCCCAGTTAAGATCTGACTTATGAACACCCGGTGTGGCAAAAGTGTAACGTGTCGCCCCAAGGACACCGAGTTTTTTTTTACTCCGATAGTTCAGAACCGTCAGCGGAAACACTAACCGTGCTGAGCTCATAGTCTATTAAAACGTTTATTGAACCCATCGAATTTTGTTACCCCCTGTGTAACAAACGTATTAGGAAGGGACCAAAGGCTGCAGACACAGTCCATCCCAAAGGCTTCCCCAGGGGGCCTGCAGTCAAGGAAACTGATGATGGTGCTGTAGGTCAGCTGTTGCAGCCGTTGGAATCTAATTATTAGTCGCCAGCCTCCACCCTCTCCGATTCCAGGCGCCGTATGGGTTCGAGACGAGTGAACGCAACATGACAGTTTCCCGAACGTTTGCGCAGGAGTTGTGAAAAGTTCCTCGCGGTTATAGCGAAGGAATTTCACTGTGCCCAGGAAAACTCGAGCTTCGTGGACAATTCCTACACCTGTGTAAGAGAGAGAGAGAGAGAGAGAGAGAGAGAGAGAGAGAGAGAGAGAGAGAGAGAGAGAGAGAGAGAGAGAGAGAGAGAGAGAGAGAGAGAGAGAGAAAGAGAAAAGAAGAAGACAGACAGACAGACAAACAATATAAAGAGAGAGAGAGAAAAGAGAGAGAGAGGAGAGAGAGAGAGAGAGAGAGAGAGAGAGAGAAAAGAGAAGAGAGAGAGAGAGAAAAAGGGAAGAAGAAGACGAGACGAGAAGAAGACAGACAGACAGACAGAGCCCGCAGGACAGACGACAGACAGAGAAAAAGAAAAGACAGAGAAAGAAGACGAAGAGAGAGAAGACAACAGACAGACAGATAAGAAGAGAGAAGAGAGAAAGAGAGAGAAAAGAAGAGAGTGGGGAAAAAAAAAAAAAAAAAAAAAAAAAAAAAAAAAAAAAAAAAGAAACAACAGCACCATGACGGCATCACCAGACATTTCCGAGGAAGTATTTTTGGCGGACATGTCCAACCTGACGGACGACCATGAGCTGCTGGCTGGAGAGCCCACCGTCTACCCGTCCATCAAGCAGCCCGCTTACATGATCTTCGTCTACTCCTTGGCCTACCTGCTCATCTTCCTCTGCGCCCTCGTCGGCAACACAATGGTCATCGTGGTCGTTATCCGCACTCCGCACATGCGCAACGTTACCAACTACCTGATCGCCAACCTGGCCGTGGCGGATATCTTGGTCGCTGTCTTCTGCATCCCCATTACACTGCTCAGCAACATCTTCAGCGGTGAGTGCATGGCGTGTTGTGCTTGTGTTGTGTTGTGCTGTGCTGTGCTGTGTTGTGCTTGTGTTGTGTTGTGCTGTGCTGTGCTTGTGTTGTGCTGTGCTGTGCTGTGCTGTGCTGTGCTGTGGTGATGTGCTGTGTTGTGTTGTGTTGTGCTGTATTGTGTTGTGTTTTGTTGTGAAATATTGTGTTGTGCTGTGTTGTATTGTGTTATGTTGCGCTCTGTTGTGCTGGGTTGTGTTTTGTCTTTATTGTGTCGTGTTGTGATCAGAGGAAAATCTCTAGTTTCCTCTGGCCCTGGAAATGCAGAAATGAAGACAATTCCCTCTACCGAGAATCCACGCAGATCTATCAAATGTTTCCTCTTTTATTAAAAAAAAACAAAATACGTCCCGAGGTAACATTGTGCGATTGACAGGCCTGCAGAAACGAAGGTTCCTTCCGCAGAGGATCCATGCAGATCTGTGTAAGGTTTTCTCTTTTATTTCCTCCCGTGGTGACACTATGGTGTTGACGGGCCTGCAGAAATGAAGGTTCCCTCCACAGAGGATCCATGCAGATCTGTGTAAGGTTTTCTCTTTTATTTCCTCCCGTGGTGACACTATGCTGTTGACGGGCCTGCAGAAATGACGGTTCCCTCCACAGAGGATCCATGCAGATCTTTTTGTTTTTCTTTTATTTCCTCCCGTGGTACACTATGCTGTTGACGGGCCCTGGGCCCCCCGGGAAAAAGGGCGGTTTTTTTTTTTCCCTTCCACCAAAAGGGAAAGGATCCATGCAGATCTGTGTAAGGTTTTCTCTTTTATTTCCTCCCGTGGTGACACTATGCTGGTGACGGGACTGCATAAATTAAGGTTCCCTCCGCACAGGATCCACGCAGATCTGGCTAAGGTTTCCTCCTCTGTTTCGTCCCGTGGTGATCGACCCTGTGCGGTTGACCGGACGTTGAGCTCCATTTACTAACCAACTCTCTTTCCAAACCCGCATTTAAGCCTATCGGTAGCTTTGCATACGTCGACTACTTCCAGGAGTTATGGTGTTCTAATTTCTGTCTTCCCTGTTCATTCATCACTTATTCTCCTTCCCCCCCCCCCCCCCCCCGCCCATTCCCCCCCATCTCCCCGCCCGCCAATCCTCCTCTAATAAGACACAGTGGCTTGGAATATGAACAGTTAGTTAGTTATTCAGACGTTTACTTGTGGGACGGTAAATCGCTTTTTCCCTGGAACACCTTGGTGTAGATTGGGCGTTGATTCGGTGGTGAATCAGCGTGTTGTGCTGATTGTGTTGTGATCCTTAGCGAGTTGTTTATATCTCTTGTTGTGGTGGTGTGTGTGAGCGCGCGCGCGCGTGCGCGTGTGTGTGTGTGTGTGTGTGTGTGTGTGTGTGTGTGGTGTGTGTGTGTGTGTGTGTGTGTGTGTGTGTGTGTGTGTGTGTGTGTGTGTGTGTGTGTGTAGCGAGTAGCCTACAGTGTGCATCTGATAACGAAGAAGAGTTAATCGGTTGGGTTGGGGCCAGATGAACTGTGGGAGGGAGTAACAGGTTGTGGTCGGGAGGTTGGACCATGAGATGTAACTGATGGGGGTCAAATTTCTTATGGCTCTATATCACGAAACAGTAGTCGCTGTCGTATTTTTAAGTGCGTTTTTGCAACTTCTTTTATACATTTGATGTCAGTAACAATAACGCAAACGTATAATCTAGAACAAGTTTTTTTTATTTTATGCACAACACCTGCACTAAACACTTGCAAAATAACAAAGTGTGCTTTTGCATCATCTTTCACACATTTGATGCCATTGAGAAGAAGAAAAACTATTTAAAAATAATAATAATAATAAAACATAGAAAAAGGCCAAAATATGATCTAGAATGTCCACCAGGCCTACAGGAAACTCTTGTAAAATAGCAAAGTATGCTTTTGCATCATCTTTGACACATTTGATGCCACTGAGAAGAAGATTTTTGTTTTAATTTAAAAAATAGAAAAAGGCCGAAGTATGATCTAGAACATCCACCAGACCTGCACGAAACACTTGTAAAATAGCATGAGCAACATTGACGCCGCCGCCACCACCGCGATCAGTTAGAACAACAGCGACAATAACGATGTCAATGCCTGCCGCAGTTCTGAAACTGTGAATGTCTGTCATCTTATTGCCGTTCCTATGCTATTAAGGCCTGACCTGTAAATCGCAAGTCATCCAATTTCACCCACGCAGTTGCTCTGATTTTGTTTCGGTTTTTCTCTGGCCAAACTCGCAAACTTTAAAAGTTTCTCTGCTTGATTATAATCCCTTCTTTGTCTCCCATCGGATACGGCTGCCAGTTTCTGATCTGTCTTCTCCCGTGTCGGGTGCCTTTTGCAGCCGGTTTGTGTCGGGTAGCCTGTCATTCAAAGGCGAAATAAAGCAGTGTGATTTTTACCTCGGATTTAATACTGACGAAGCAGCGACATAGAAGGTTGGATGAAGTTACGGACGATGACGTGAATGTCAGATAGAGTTGTGTCGTGTGTGTGTGTGTGTGTGTGTGTGTGTGTGTGTGTGTGTGTGTGTGTGTGTGTGTGTGTGTGTGTGGTGTGTGTGTGTGTGTGTGTGTGTGTGTGTTGTGTGTGTGTGTGTGTTGTGTGTTGTGTGTGTGTGTGTGTGTGTGTGTGTGTGTGTGTGTGGTGTGTGTGTGTGTGTGTGTGTTGTGTGTGTGTGTGTGTGTGTGTGTGTGTGTGTGTGTGTGTGGTGTGGTGTGGTGTGTGTGTGTGTATGTGTGTGTGTGTGTGTGTGGTGTGTGTGTGTGTGTGTGTGTGTGTGTGTGTGTGTGTGTGTGTGTGTTGTGTGTGTGTGTGTGTGTGGTGTGGTGTGGTGTGTGTTGTGTGTGTGTGTGTGTGTGTGTGTGGTGTGTGTGTGTGTGTGTGTGTGTGTGTGTGTGTGTGTGTTCTAGTGATTCTTCCCGTTCCTCAGCTTAAACGTATTCTTATTTCTTTGCTAT
>JABMCL010000190.1:347500-350000 GCA_018857735.1 Alviniconcha marisindica | reverse complement strand
TCTCGAGAGTGCCTTTCCCAGTTCTTCTGGCAGGAGTGTCTCACCGAGCTATGGGAATTGGCTTACCTTTCCCACTCCTTGGTTTGCTTGAGCCCTGTCAGCTGGCACACACTTGCAGTATTGATTCCTCCAAGGTTTGCCCCGTACCAGACTGCATGCACCCCCTTGAGTCTTTCACGGCTGCATGGAGTGGTTTCAGGGATTTCAACAGCACTGAAGTATGCTTCGACCTGTTCCGCTTCCTGTCTGGTTCGCAATGGTGGAAGGTCTAGCTTGACCCGCATGGTCTCTGGGTGTGTCCACTAGCATTATAGGAACTGCCACAATTTGTCAGTGCAGTAATTAATTGTCGTCTAGTTCCCGTACTGATTTTGTTGTTGTTGTTAACTGTTGTCCTCACAGACGGAGGTGTTTAGAGTCCTTAGTGATGTTGTTGTTGTTGACTTCTTCTGGTGCTGTAATTCAAGCTCCACACCACGTTTTCTACGTAAGAGACTGTCGCACACCGCAGACGAATGGCGTGCGGCGCGGCTAAGTAAGTAAACATGGTGCTTAACGTCCACAGAAACCATAAGGCTTATTTGGGAACTTTTTTTTTGGGGGGGGGGGGGGGGGGGGGGGGGGGGGGGGGGGGGGGGGGGGGGGGAGAGGGAGATTATATACCTAGCGCTACACTGTCACCACCAGAATGATTCCTGCATTAAGATGGGCATCGATGAGAGCCATTTTTAATGTTTCATAGGAAGTGATGGACAAAGTCACAAGACAGTGTCCACAAACCACATCCTTTTTGGAGAGAAAGAAGAGCCGAAGCGGTATCGAACCGAGGTCCTTCCGCTTACCAGCCTAACGCCTTACCGCTAGGCCAAACCGGCTCACCCCCTCGGCGCGGCTAAGCCTCCTAGCCTCCTATATAGTGTGATGTGGTGATGGTGGGGGATGGTCCAACACGTAGCCGTGTTGCACGTGCCCCAACCGCTGTACGTATCGCGTTGCACTCAAACAGACGTGAAGGGCTGTACCTACCTCACTATGCATGATTTCGATGAACGGGTGCCGGAAAGCGAGGTTTGGAGTGTGAGCTGGAGGCAAGCCTCGCTTTCCGGCACCCTTCCTCCAAACTCTACTGTAATGGGCGACTTAGCTGCAGATTGCCTCGCTTGGTGGCGTTGGGCACATCCTGGGGCTTTAACGAAGCTCAAGTCAGCTGCAAATCATCTCCCTTACACTACCTAGGTGGCGCTGGGCATATCTGGGGCTTTAGCAAAGCTCTACACTACCAAGATAGAACTGGGCAAAGTTGGAGCTTAGCAAAGCTCAAGTCAGCTGAGATTTAAAAACAAAAAAACAAAAAACAAAAACAAAAAAACGAGGAAGGTGGAGCTGGGCACATTCGGGCAGTGGGCAGAGTGATGCTCAGTCTAGTAAAGTGATTCAGTCTTTTATGTCTCTGCAGGGCCGTTTAATTCTTATCTTCGAGCATCTGTCTACCGAAATCCCCCCGACACGTCTCACGATGTCTCTGTCTGTCTGTCTGTCTGTGTCTGTGTCTGTGTCTGTCTGTCTGTTCTGTCTGTCTGTCTGTCTGTCTGTCTGTCTGTCTGTCTGTCTGTCTGTCTGTCTGTCTCTCTCTCTCTCCCCTCTCTCTCTCTCTCTCTCTACTCTCCTTTTTGTCTGTCTGTCTGTCTGTCTGTCTGTCTGTCGTCTGTCTTTGTCTGTCTGTCTGCTCTGTCTCGTCTCTCTCTCTCTCTCTCTCTCTCTCTCTCTCTCTCTCTCTCTCTCTCCTCTCTCTCTCTGCTCTGTCTCTTCTGTCTGTCTGTCTGTCTGTCTGTCGGGTTTTCTCTTCTGCTCTGTCTGCTCTTCTCTCTGTCTCTCTCTCTCTCTCTCTCTCTCTCTGTCTCTCTGTCTCTCTGCTCTTTTCTCTCTCTCTCTCTCTCTCTCTCTCTCTCGTTTCTGTCATCTGTCTGTCTGTCTGTTTGTGTCGGGTCTGTCTGTCTGTCTGTCTGTCTGTCTGTCTGTCTGTCTGTCTGTCTTGTCTGTCTGTCTGTCTGTCTGTCTGTCTGTCTGTCTGTCTGTCTCTCTCTCTCTCTCTCTCTCTCTCTCTCTCTCTCTCTCTCTCTCTCTCTCTCTCTCTCTCTCTCTCTCTCTCGTTGAAGATATGGTGCTTACCTACCCACCACATTATATATTTGTCATTTTGAGCATCCCTTACAAGTTGACTTGTTGACTCGTCCGACTAAAACCATTCTGTTATTGCTGTTGTCTATTCTGTTTAATGCTTTCATTAATAAAAATTGTTTATACCAAGGACGCGTGTAAACGCAATGCTTACTTTTTTTTCCAAACGAAGAAAGAGTGCACTGACAATAAAACGGCTCCGTTTTCATCACGAATGAATTACCTGCCTTTCTTCCTTAGTCACCCACTTGATTCGTTGACCTGAAAGCTTTTCACATTTTACTCCATTTTTATTGCAGACTTTAGATTTCCGCATTATTGC
>JABMCL010000190.1:332500-337500 GCA_018857735.1 Alviniconcha marisindica | reverse complement strand
CTGTTGGACAAAACTTGATTTGAGACGGTTTGTTCTTTTAAGTCAAAGTAGGCGTTTGTAAATTGAAATGCAGCTTGGTTTTATTATATAATATTAGACCAAAACTGGCTTTGATGAGTAATAATGCGATGGAAGAAACTCTCTAGAATGTGAAAGTATCATGACTTTTAAATAGATAAAATGACCTGCATATGGTAGGTATTCGCCACTTCTACTTCCCATAATGATTTTTACGGTGGGGGTACTACAGACGCAGAATTCCAGGCCCGCTGTGCTAAGGATCCAGAGCTATCAAAGATTTCCTCATTTCGTTTGTATACGATATTTGATCCAATTTCATTTTCCCACCACTCATCCACCTACCAACCTCCTACCCTTTTTTATGAGCCACCCCTACCCCGCCCCTACGCGCCTTCCCCTACCTCATTCCAACCCACCAATTTCCCTATTGCCTTTGGTCCACGTACATCCCCAGAGTTCTTTCATACAGCAATCCACCTCACAACATAATGACGGAATCTTCAGTATATTGAAGTTGGACATTTAATAGAAGAAGAAGAAGAAGAAGAAGAAGAAGAAGAAGAAGAAGAAGAAGAAGAAGAAGAAGAAGAAGAAGGAGGAGAGAGAAGAAGAAGAAGAAGAAGAAGAGAAGAAAGGGAAGAGGAGGAGGAAGAGAAGAAGAAGAAGAAGAAGAAGAAGAAGAAGAAGAAGAAGAAGAAGAAGAAGAAGAAGAAGAAGAAAGGAGGAGGAAGAGAGGAAGAGGAGGAGGAGGAAGAGAAGAAGAAGAAGAAGAAGAAGAAGAAGAAGAAGAAGAAGAAGAAGAGGAAGAGGAAGAGAAGAAGAAGAAGAAGAAGAAGAAGAAGAAGAAGAAGAAGAAGAGAAGAAGCTCGAGATTGTACCGTGACTGTCTTTATGCCATGTTTCGAATTGGCTCCGATTTTAAATGGCTGTGTTTAGATATTGATTTGGAGAAGCGATTAACAACGGGGGCAATAAATAAGGTCCCCGCAATTATAGCGCGTTGAGTTTTTGTCTTGCAACAAGATTTGCGTTCTTTAAGATCCATCCACTTTTATTATTAATAATAATATGGAAGGGCTAATTTTCTCGGTGTAGTATAGATGTTGCTATATTCACATCGTGCCTTTATTGGCCATAGTGATTGGGACCATTGAGAAAGTGAGGATGAAGGCATGGCTGTTAATATGAATACATCTACTGCACTGTGATGTACGTGCTTCTTTTTTTTTTCTTCTTCTTCTTTTTTTCCTGCAATGTTGTAGGTTTTCCTCCCTCCTTCTCTCTCTCTCTCTCTCTCTCTCTCTCTCTCTCTCTCTCTCTCTCTCTCTCTCTCTCTCTCTCTCTCTCTCTCCTCTCTTCTCTCTCTTCTCGTCTGTCTCTCTGTCTTCTCGCTCTCTCTCTCTGCTCTCTCTCTCTCTCTCTCTCTCTCTCTCTCTCTCTCTCTCTTTCTGTCTCTGTCTCCCTCTCCCTCTGTCTCACTCACCCCCCTCTCTCTCTCTCCCTCCGTCCCTCCGTCCCTCTCTCTCTCTCTATCTATCTCTTTCTTCCAAAAATGAATGCTTTTTAATCGCACACGACAAACATGGGGCAAATTACGGGATGGGAGGGGGGAGGGTGGAACGATCGTCTTCACCAAAGCAGCAAACAGACAAACAAACAGTCAGTTATTCTACACCCAAACTCAAACCGAGAAAGGTGAAACAAGTTCTCTGCATGTATTTTAGTGTGGAGCTTGTCGTGAAGACTGGCGAAAGTGATGTAGATTCTTTCTTTCTTTCTTTCTTTCTTTCTTCTTCTTCTTCTTCTTCTTTCTTTTTCCTTTGTTGTCCGGGTTTTTTCTTTCTTTCTTTCTTTCTTTTTTTTCTTTTCTTCTTCTTCTTCTTCTTCTTCTTTGTTGCCTGGTTTCTTTTTTCTTTTTTCTTTCTCTTTTTTTACCCTTTTAGTTTTTGATATATATATTTATTTTTTTAAATAGTTTTTTTGCTTTTTGCTTGAGATGGTTATGTCTGCAAATGGCTCATTGACTTGTATTCTGACGTGGAAAGCGGGAGCTATAACTAGCTATAACGTAGCATATATATAGCTGTCCTCTTCTTTTTGTCTTCTTGTTCGGTGAGCGTTCCTTCACATAATTACACGAACGGAGGCCACTAGAAAGGAAAGTGGTGTGATGATGCAGAAAACGGTGGTAATATCGAAGAGCATAATTATTTGTCCGCTTCTTCTTTTTACTTTTTCTTTCCTTTGGTGATTCCTTTTCCATATAATTGCATGAACAGGGCGTTCAAAAAAAAGAAAAAAAAAGAACTGGGTCAGTAGTGTCGATTTTATTAATCTTCCTCCCCCATGCCCCTCCCCCCTTTTTATATATGTAATTTTGTTGGTGCTTTTTTGTTTTTTTTTTTTGGTTTGGTGTGGGGGGTGTGTGGGGTTCGTGGGCGTGGGCGGTGGTGGTGCGGGGCGGTGGTGTGTGTGTGTGTGGTGTGTGTGTGTGTGTGTGTGTGTGTTGTGTGTGTGTGTGGTGTGGGGGTTGTTGTTTTTTCTTTTTGGTGTGTGTGTGTGGTGTGTGGGGTGTGTGTGTGTGTGTGTTGTGTGTGTGTGTGTGTGTGTGTGTGTGTGTTTGTGTGGTGTGTGTGTGGTTTGTGTGTGCATGTTTTCTTTTTGTGGTGTGTGGTGTGTGTGTGTGTGCGTGTGTGTTGTGTGTGTGTGTGTGTGGTGTGTGTGTGTGTGTGTGTTGTGTTTTTGTGTGTTTTTTGTGTGTGTGTGTGTGTTGTGTGTGTGTTTTGTGTGTGTGTGTGTTGTGTGTGTGTGTGTGTGTGGGTTTTTGTGGTGTGTGTTGTGTTGTTTGTTTGTTGTTTTTTTTTGTGGTGTGTGTGTGTGTGTGTTGTGTGTGTTTTTGTGTGTGTGTGTGTGTGTTGTGTGTGTGTGTGTGTGTGTGTTGTGTGTGTGTGTGTGTGTGTTTGCTTTGTTGTTTTTTTTTCTTCTTTGTTTTGTGTGTTTTGTGTGTGTGTGTGTGTGGTGCGTGCGTCGTTCTGCGTGTGCGTGCGTGTTGTGTGTTTGTTGTTGCGTGCGTGCGTGTTTCGTCGTCGTGCTGCTGCTGCTCGTGCGTGCGTGCGTGTGTGTGTGTGTGTGTGCGCGGGGCTCGGTGTGTGTGGGGGATGTGTGTTGTGTTTTTCGCTTTTTTTTGGATGGGGAGGAAGAGAGAGGCTGGGAAGGGGGGTTGGGGAGGGGGGGGGGGGGTTGAGGCCAACAGATTTTGTAGGAGAGGGTGACAGAAAAGCAATCACCGGAGCGTTGCTGCCGGGGTCGCCGTGGAACCCACGTCTCCGGACGGCGATATTGACGCTGTCAACCAGCGCGGGAGTTGACTACACACTGCACTCTGTTTTTTCCCTTCTCCTTCAAGGTGCCGGGAAAGCAGAGGTTGCATGCAGAGACTGCGATGGTGAATTACCTTGTCTTTCCTGCTGCAGTCTCTGTGGCCCTCTGGTCCATCCGTCGGCTGCTGGTCGAATGGAGCCATTGTGTGAGAAAGAAGACGCGGGGAAAGGATGATGAAGGGAGATTGGATGACTGTCCCGGAGAGATGAAAGAAGCTGAAGTTGCCGATAAATCCCTTGTCCTAGCAGGCGAACGAAGACAGAGTTGGACTACGACGAGTGACAGTGAGGGTGTGAGGGGTGCGGAGGGGTGTGGAAGAGTGGGGGGAGGGTGGAAGGGTGGCGGGGGGGAAGGGGGGGGGTGCAGGGGGGGGGGGTTGCACGGAGAACAGAGGTCCGTAATGGGAAATAAAAAATATGCAGCGGTCATTCACTCAGTGTGCGTGATGCAAGGCAAACATATCTGTCTGTCTACGACGTCATTTATCCGACTATCTGTCTGTATGACTGTCTATAATGTACATGTATATTTTCGTATATGTCTGTTATCCACTGTGGGAACAGGTGTACTGAATAGATGTACTGACATCTGTTCTATAATTGTGTTATATTTGTTATGCAGAGTGAACGAAAAAGTCACACACGCACAAACTAATATGCAGCGGTAGGTGATCGGCTATGAACAGCAACCAAACAAATAAAGGAACAAACAAAAGACAAAGAAAAACAACAACTACAAACAAACAAACAAACAAACAAACAAACAACAACAAAGACTCTCACTGCGCGAAAGTTTTGTTGTTGTTTTTTCGTTTTTTTTGTTTTGTTTTTGTTTTTTTAATACAAAGATACTACGTGTTTTCCGTTGCATGTTCATTCCTTCGATCGTGCTTCAATCAACGAATAAAAAGTTAAAATGAACGCTATTTATTAGGACAAAAACACAGTCTGCAAATTTTCGGGGTAATCCCCTTTGTCAAGCCACAAAACGACACCTTAAACAATAGTTAAACGGTGTAAAACGATGACAAATGTGACGAGAAGCTAAACCACTTATCTGTTTTGTATTGAGCTATATGTTGGCATGACAATGACGTGTAATAGGTGTTACACATAGCTCAACCCAAAACGGATAAGTGATTTAGCTTCTCACATCATTTTTCATCGTTTTTCACCGTTTAACTATTGTTTAAGGAGTCGTTTTGTGGCTTGACAAAGGTGATTGCCCCGAAAGTTTGCAGACTGTGTTTTCGTTATAATGAATAGCGTTCTTTTGAACCTTTTATTGGTTTTGATCTTGTTTTAGAACGTTAACCGTCATTCTTGTTTCAGATTAGTTTTTCTTCAAACAGCACGTTAATTAATTGTTTTTCGTCCGTTGTTTTTTGTACCGGAGCCTCGATCGTGAACATCGGGCTGTAGATTAAGGTGCCTTCCGCCGATAAGATAAGATAAGATTTTTTAAAAAGAAGAAAAAGAAAAAAAGAAGAACATAAGACTGCCCATGCTAAAATCATACTCTGAAATTTCTCTTGTCTGCACTTTATGTTCCATTAAGCTATAATTAACACACACACACACACACACACACACACACAC
>JABMCL010000190.1:320000-325000 GCA_018857735.1 Alviniconcha marisindica | reverse complement strand
GCTGCATGCCCATGAGGTGGACGATCACACGCGCTATCCACTCCTCTCACCCTCCAATAGAAAGCGTTTGTCAATGTACAGTTGCATATACGTTTGACCCGCAGAGCGTTCGGCTGGGAAACGCTGCAACAACAGCGTCCTCTTCCCCGTCTCAGGACGTTCATCTAACTTAATGTGGTTACTTGCCCATGAGGTGGACGATAAAAACACGCAATCCTCTCACTTTATGGAAAGCGTTTATCAATGTACAGTTGCATATACGTATGACCCGCAGTGTTCGGTTCTGAAAATGAATCTTCCGAAAACGACGTGTGGTTACTTGCCCATGAGGTGGACGATAAAAACACGCAATCCTCTCACTTTACGGAAAGCGTTTATCAATGTACAGTTGCATATACATATGACCCGCAGTGTTCGGCTCTGAAAATGAATCTTCCGAAAACGACGTGTGGCTGCATGCCCATGAGGTGGACGATCACACGCGCTATCCACTCCTCTCACCCTCCAATAGAAAGCGTTTGTCAATGTACAGTTGCATATACGTTTGACCCGCAGAGCGTTCGGCTGGGAAACGCTGCAACAACAGCGTCCTCTTCCCCGTCTCAGGACGTTCATCTAACTTAATTCCTACGATGAGACAAATAGCCGGCTCGGGCAGTGTAATCTTCCCTCTCTCCCCCTGTCCTTAGTCTGACGAGGGGTGGGCGTAGTATCTAATCCCCAATCCCAACCGGGACGAAACGCCGAGGCCCTTAAGTGAAAAAGGTTGGCTCGAGGCGTAATCGACGCTCCTGACTCAACACATGCCGACCTTGTTCATGGCGTCACAGACAAAGACTGCCAAACCGTCAAAAATGGCACCGCGCACAGCCTAATATATATTCTCGATCCGCGACTTTCAAACGCCGTCAGCTCAGGAGCTGTGTGAAGGTCGAGGTGGCCGTCCTGGGCTCCCGTCCCTAATAAGCCTACGGTTTCTGTGGACGCAAAGGAACACTTCAACAACAACAACAACAACTAACGTCGATTTTAAAGCAATCCACACTGTAAATCGAATGAAAAACAGCTGCGAGCCGATTTTTCTTTCTTTCATCATTTCTGTCAGTAAAATCTGTGATACTTACCTCTTTGATTGGTGTCCCCTTTAACTAGTGAGTCATGATACTACCCACACGCTTGTTGGTGACCGTCTGTGCGAACAGCCCTGAAGCAATGGTGTCCAGGCGGTCTCGGCTGCTCTGCCTCAGAGTGGGTCATCGTTGACTATAAAGATGAGCGGAGGACCACAGCTCCCCTGTGAGCCGGTTTGGCCTAGCGGTAAGGCGTTAGGCTGGTAAGCGGAAGGACCTCGGTTCGATACCGCTTCGGCTCTCCTTTCTCTTCAAAAAAGGTTGTGGTTTTGTGGACACTGTCTTGTGACTTTGTCCATCACTTCCTACTGAAACATTAAAATGGCTCTCATCGCTGCCCATCTTAATGCAGAAGTCATTCTGGGGGGTGACAGTGTAGCGATAGGTATATAATATCCCTCTCCTCCCACCTCCATACTCCCCCCCCCCCCCCCCCCTTCTCCCCGTCCCTAATAAGCCGTACGGTTTCTGTGGACGTTAAGCACCATGTTTACTTTACAGCTCCCCGGACAATTGTTGTTTTTGCGTCAGAGTGGGTCATTGTTACTTGAAGAAAGGCAGTTGACAAAAGCTCTCTGGACAGCAATTGTCTTGCGTCAAAGTGGGTCATGATCGTTACTTGAAATTGGGCGGTTGACAAAAGCTTCATGGACAAAAGCTCCCCGAAGAACAATAATTGTTATTGTCACGCACCAAAGCGGGTTTATGGTCGTTACTTGAAACTGGGCGGTTAACAAGAGCTTCAGGGACAAATATTCCCCGGACGGCAATTGCGATGCGTCAAAGCGAGTCATCGTTACTTAAAATTGGGCACTTGGGAAAAACTTAGCGGGCAAAAGCTGTCCGGACAACAGTTGTTTCACGTCAGAGTAGGTCATCGTTGCTTGAATCTTGGCAGTTCGGAAACGGTTCGCGGACAAAAGCTCCTCAGACAATAGTTGTTGTTGCTTTTTGCGTCAAAATCGGCCGATCATCATTAATTCCAACTGGGTGGTGGATAAAATCTTCGCGGACGAAAGTTTCACGGATAACACTTGCCTTGAGGCAGAATGGATCCTCGTTAGTTGAAAGTGGATGTATGGGGAGGGAGGCACGTGGGCTGGAAAAAAGTTCATCGAGCAAAGGTTTCTTCGGCCAACAAACCCCGCAGACAAATAATACAAGTATCAAACTCACACGAAAAATGGAAATTGTATGGGTTTTGTTGTTGCATTTTCGTTTTGTTGTTGTTGTTTTTTTTTTGCTGGTCATGGTGAAATACTAATTATACACACTGTCAAATTAACACTTCATGGGTTGAAGCTATTTTAAAGAGAGAGAAAAAGCTGATAATGACACTCCCTGTCTACATCTTTCTCCCTCTCTATGTGTCCGCACCCCCCCCCCCCCCCACCCCCCCCCCCCAACCCCGCTGCCTTCACTCTGTCTCAGTGCATCTCTGTTTGTCTGATTCTGTGTGTGTGTGTGTGTGTGTGTGTGTGTGTGTGTGTGTGTGTGTGTGTGTGTGTGTGTGTGTGTGTGTGTGTGTGTGTGTGTGTGTGTGTGTGTGTGGTGTGTGTCTGTGTGTGTGTGTGTGTGTGGTGTGTGTGTGTGTGTGTGTGTGTGTGTGTGTGTCTGTCTGTCTGTCTGTCTGTCTCCCCTCTCTCTCTCTCTCTCTCTCTCTCTCTCTCTCCCCTCTCTCTCTCTCTCTCTTTGTCTCTGTCTGTCTGTCTGTCTGTCTGTCTGTCTGTCTGTCTGTCTGTCTGTCTGTCTGTCTGTCTTCTCTCTCTCCTCTCTTCCTCTCTCTCTCTCATCTCTCTCTCTCTCTCCTCTCTTCTCTCTCTCTCTCTCTTCTCCTCTCTCTCTCTCTCTCTCTCTCTCTCTCTCTCTCTCTCTCTCTCCTTCGCCGTGCCATACGTAGTTTCACGGAATTGCCTAGGTCTGTGTAGCCTGCAGTACAAACAACGCGTGATGCGGACGCTGTCAGTTCCACCAACTGACCTTTTTGTATTACAGCCTGCAGTCACTCTCTTTTTGGGGGGTCTGGCAAAGCCCTCTGTCTGATCCAAACAGAGGAGATGGTCCCTGGTGTACGCAGCCCAGGTTCTAAGGTGGAGTAAGCGGGATGAGGAAGGATTCAGTTGGGCTTGCCGGCACAGGAGTACTACACGGAAGTGTCCACAAAACTGAGGACACGGACAGTGTAACATATACCACCACGCCTTAGCTGTTCTTGGCCAGCTACGCTGAAGATCTCTCTGTCTTTCTGTCTCTGTCTCACTGTCTCTCTGTCTCTCTGTCTCTCTGTCTCTGTCTCTCTGTCTCTCTCTCTCTGTCTCTCTCTCTCTCTCTCTGTTTCTCTGTGTGTCTCTCTCTGTCTCTGTCTTTGCCTCTCTCTGTCTCTGCCTCTCCATCTCTGTCTCTGTCTCTATCTCTGTCTGTCTGAGAGAGAGAGAGAGAGAGAGAGAGAGAGAGAGAGAGAGAGAGAGAGAGAGAGAGAGAGAGAGAGAGAGAGAGAGAGAGAGAGAGAGAGAGGCAAAGACAGAGACAGAGACACAGAGAGACACACACAGAGACAGACAGACATAGACAGTGAAACAGAGACATAAAGACAGAGAGATCTTCAGCATAGCTGGCCAAGAACAGAGAGAGAGAGAGAGAGAAGAGAAGAGAGAGAGAGAGAGAGAGAGAGAGAGAGAGAGAGAGAGAGAGAAGAGAGAAGAGAGAGAGAGAGAAGACAGACAGACAGACAGACAGACAGACAGACAGACAGACAGACAGACAGACAGACAGACAGACAGAGACAGAGACAAGAGATATTCAGCAACTGCCAAGAACACACACACACACACACACGCACACACACCACACACACACACACACACACACACACCACACACACACACACACACACACACACACATATATATATATATATATATATATATATATATATATATATTATTTAATATATATATATAATATATCGAAGAAAGGAGAGAGAGAGGGGGAAGGGGTTGGAGGATAAAGTTTAATTTCAGGCAGTAGGCCACGCATGCTAATTAAGCTATTCTCTGACCGGCTTCATCGGCCCCCAAAATAGCTAGAGAACATTTTGATAGCTATGGAATCACGGCAGAGGCGGACAGGGTTGATTTCTGAGTCTGCAGTAAGCCACATCTGCAGGGAAAACACCTTTTCCAAGCAACAAACAACCAGCTAGGTTATAAACGAAGGAAATGAAATACAATACTTCGCTTGTTTTTGGTGGAGACGTCTGGCGGAAGAATGACATGACACCACCACAGACACAGACTGCCAGACGCGAAGAAGATAGCAGGGCGCTCAAGTTTCGGCGACTCAAACATTGATTTTGAAAAATAAAACGACCATTACTCGACAGAAAAACGACCATGTGCGTGCTAAAAAAAAAAAAAAAAAATCAAAAAAAATCTGGTATGCGTCTTTGCTACTTGTCTGTATTTTGATCAGCAATTTATGTCGCTCTGGATCTACTGCGAAATCGCAGAAAGGCAAGGCTCCGTCATTACAGCAGCATTTCCTGACTGCATTCTTTTATTATAACAATTGCGTTTGTAAGATTCATCATATTTATAAACATATCGGAGCCTGTGTATACTGTCACCAAGGGGGAAATACATGTAATGCAGGATGAACATGTGAATAAAATTAAAAAATATTATGACGCAATGACGGTGAACATGTGAATTTAAAAAAAAAAAAAAAAAATGACACAAAGACTCGTGAGCGAGAGGCATGTTGTAATGATGGATGGATGTTTCTGAAGAAGCCTCCCACGCTGACGTGCCTGGCAACACTGAAGAAGTAGAAAAAGTGTTTTTAAGGTTCACCACTCTTCTTAAACCGTCC
>JABMCL010000190.1:242500-300000 GCA_018857735.1 Alviniconcha marisindica | reverse complement strand
ATGCACTCTAAGGCACAAGCATTCAAGTCTATTGTGGGCCCCATCGTTGAGGACTTTATATGTACTCTAAGGCACAAGCATTCAAGTCTATTGTGGGACCCATCCTTGAGGACTTTATATGCACTCCAAGGCACAAGCCTACAAGTCTATTGTGGGCCCCATCCTTGAGGACTTAATATGCACTCCAAGGCATAAGCCTACAAGTCTATTGTGGGCCCCATCCTTGAGGACTTAATATGCACTCCAAGGCATAAGCCTACAAGTCTATTGTGGGCCCCATCCGTGAGGACTTTATATGCACTGCGTGGGATCGTACGCAAGTCATCGACAGTCTGGAAGACACAACGCACGGCAGCCAGCCAGGTTGCCCTGAATCTGCACCAGAGGACAGCGAGCGCCAAGCCAACGCTGCGGGAATTTGACAGCATATACCCCTACCTGCAACCCCGCCTAAGGACATACAGCCCGACTTGGCATGCTGTATAAAATCAACATGCAGCGGCCTCGCAGGATTTCCTCGTCCCTAATAAGCCTACGGTTTATGTGGACGTACAGCAACACTCAACCTCGCAGGATCCAGGAGAGATCAAGAGGAGGGAGGTGGAGCTGGACCCTCATGAGAGCCCAGCAGAGATCAAGTACAAGGATGTCGAGCTGGGTTCTCATAGAGAGTTGCACAATCCTTTGCTTCAGTTATTCCTCAGCAGTTGCTTTCCGGACGTTGTCTTTGTGACTTTGTAACTTTGCTCCGAACAGCTGTTGAAACAGCAATTAGCGAGATACGCAAGTTGCTTCGCACTGGCGAGGTCCCCACCTCCTTAGCATTGTTGTTCTGGCGGTGGCTGCATGACGGTCTCTTCGGTCTTTGCGGGCCGGAGAGCGCGGACGAGCTATTCATCTCTTCACCCACCCACCTTTCCCCCGTGTCTAGTAAGCCGTATGATCTCAGCGGACGTTAAGCACCATGTACCCTGTATCCTCGCAGCAGTGGCGTGCCCAGTCCTGAATCAGCCCCAACAAGCCTGGCGTACCCACCCATCAGCTTTCGAGAGGAAGCCCTAGCGGCTGAGCGGGCAATACCGCAATACAGCTCCTTCCCCAGGACGGTGAAGGACTGGAACAAACTCCAAGCACTGGCTTACGACATCCTTCCTTCAACTACTGCCGTATTTACTTACGCCATAGGGTCCACAAAACTGTCAGCTCACGAGCAGTTTTTTGTTGTTGTTGGTGCATGCTCAAACAGTAGTAAGTTTGTTACAAACAACTCAAATAAAACAAGACGTGTCATTTATAGCCGCCAACAAAGTTTACACCTGCACAAATAAAACCACAATCGTTTGAATCGAGACGGAACTCTTTTTTACCCGGATGCGTCTCATGTTTACGTGCGTGCTTTGGCGCTAGGTTGCTTCTACAGTCATATTAGTACCCGAACCTTTCGGAGGGCGCTGACCGCGTCGCTGGACAGCTGCGCGGAGATAAAGAGTGCCCCTTCAGTGGCGTAACTAAATCCGGCGGAGGAAGGTGCCGGAAAGCGGTGCTCGGAGTGTGGGACTGGAACACTTGCCTCTGGAGACTGTCTCAGAGCAGCCCCTTCCTTTGGCGCCTTCGTTTCTAGGGTGTCCAAGCTCCTATGGGGCTTCACCCTACTGCCTTGTTGTTGTTGTTGTGTGTTTGTTTGTTTGTTTTTAGAGTGCTGCGCTTTGTGGGTCTGGGTCCAACAACAGGCTGTATCTGAAGCTCCAGGAATTGGGATCGAAAAGCATTCTTGCTGCCAGTAGTACTTCCACATAATTATTATGGCAGCACTTTTCCTAATAGATAACACAAATGACTTCTTAGGACTTTTAATTTTATCGTTTCCTCCTCCTCCTCCTCCTCCTTCTTCTTCTTCTTCTTTTTCTTCTTCTTCTTCAAGAGGTGACAGTCATTAGACCACACATGCCATCATCCTCACAGATTCAATGAGCTTGCTACAAAAAGTAAAAGGTGGAATGGGAAGCCCAGACTGGAATGGGTCGATGGTCAACACCCACCTTCAAAACCTCCTGTGGGTTTACTGCCCTGAACATGCCGGAATGAATGGAAACGACCGAACAGATAGACTGGCGGGAAAAGCAACCCTCACAAGTGGCTTGCTTCTCGGAAGATCTGAAGTGTTGAGAAGCTTGAGACACTACCTGCGGGCACAAAGCCAGGGACATCACACCATTGATCGCCTGGAGGAGAGAGGCGTTGAAAGAGGAAGCGCTAGACAATCTTCCTTGAAACGACGAGAGAGGGCCATCGTCAATCAGACGAACATTGGAACCGTTTCAAAGGCAACGTTGGGGAAACTTCTGAGAGATGGGGTTGAGCGCATACGTTTTTTTTTAGAGCGCATAGATACCATCTTAAACTAAACTGAACTTAATTTCTTCTTCTTCTTCTTCTTCTTCTTCTTCTTCTTCTTCTTCTTCTTCTTCTTCTTCTTTCTTTCTTTCTTTCTTTCTTTCTTTCTTCCTTTTTCTTTTATCCAGCTCTTTGCACACACAAAAAAAATTCAGTAGTCATCAACGCCGATCGTGTACATTAATGGAAGAAGAAGGATGAGGAGGTTTGGGTATTTTTCTTTTAAAAGTGCTTCCTCCGCACAACCTTCACTCTTGATTTCAGTGGGTTCAGACAGGCTACAAAAGATTAAAGTGGGTGTTTCTGGAGATAAGAGGTTTTCCGGTTCATTTATCGCTCGCCTATCTGCCTTTCCTAGTGCTTTAATTCCTAACAGCAAAACTACTTTTCGACGCAACTAAGGTTCTACTGAAAGTTGGCAATGTACCCCTATTCATTGTTGTCAGTTTTAGCATTGCCGTTGACAAGAAAACCGGACATCTTGAATTTGCATCGATTAATTTGAAATTAGATCCGATCTTCGATCTTTGAGGCTGTACCCTTGATGGGGTTTATGTACCTTGTATTTGCTCGCGTGCGAGGTGAGAATTACCGTAGGCGAATCTTTCGAGCGCTAATTAACTCCCTTTGTTAGATCCGATCTTATTTCGCGTAAACAGAACGTGATCAACAACAACAAATCACACCGAAAGACACGAGTTTGCAGATCCCTAAACAAGGGCGATTTCCTCGAGTGTCCTGCGCACAATGGTAAAGAATGTTTTTTCTTTTTTTCTTTTCTTTTTGTTTGTTTGTTGTTTTGTTGGTGATTTTTATTTTGTTTGTTTCTTGTGCCCCCCCCCCCCCCCCCCCCCCCCGCCGTACGTACGTAATTTACGGCAAGACTAAAAAAATCTGAAGCAAGAATGACTGTTAGGCAACTGAAACAAGATCTAAACACATAAAAGGTTCAAAATAACGCTATTTATTAAGATAAAACACAACATACATGTTTTGTGTTTGGATCTTACGGCAAGCCTAAATAGATAAGTAAAATCCAAATAGTGACTAAAAAGGAAGATAAATCGCAATCACACAGAGTACTAGATATCCGTTCGGTGACACGTATACATCCCCTTACCCTTTGCCAGTTACATTTTCTCACAATGACCGGTTTAGTCATCTGGACAAGGTGTAGAGTAAAAATAAAGTGATATATAGGTCACGGCGACGCGCTCATCTGATAACTGAGACCCTTTTGGTTGTTCAGTGCCCCTCCCCTGATCCATTTCTCTCCCTTTTTAATCTCACTCTTTCGGAGCTTATCGAAATCCAGAGTGAAAAGCCCGACATCCTGGTGGACAGGCTATCTGATGCCGTGCTGCTCTGTACACTCAGCATCCCTGTATTCCACTGAGCGGTTTCCGATCATTCTTCCTTGCCCTACTGGGGAGAGAAATGAACTCGGGCACACAGAAAATAACCTTTTCCCCCCCCCCCTTTTTTTTTTTTTTTTTTTTACAGTAGTGTGCTGAGAGATAGGGACAGAGCTATATAGCCGCCAACGAAGACGTCGTTATTTTCACCGCTTCTAAAGGACAGGTCTAAATTGATGGAGAGGAGGACGGGGTAATCTGTGACAACTTCATTTTGTTTTTTCAGTCAACGTACATCTCTGCGGAGCTGTGACCACATTTTCTTCTTCTTCTTCTTCTTCTTCGTCACATCGTGTGGACTGTTTTTTGTTGTTGTTGTTGTCGTTGTTGTTGTTTGTTTGTTTTTGTTGTTGTTGTGGGGGGGGTGTGTGCGCGGGTTGTGTGTGTTGTGTGTGTGTGTGTGTGTGTGTGTGTGTGTGTGTGTGTGTGTGTGTGTTGTGTGTGTGTGTGTGTGTGTGTGTGTGTGTGTGTGTGTGTTTTGTGTGTGTGTTGTGTGTTGTGTTGTGTGTGTGTGTGTTGTGTGTGTGTGTGTGTGTTGTGTGTGTGGTTTTGTGGCTGGTGTGTGTGTGTGTGGTGTGTGTGTGTGTGTGTGCTGTGTGTGTGTGTGTGGGTGGTGGGCGACTGATCGTGATCAGAGAGACAGAGACAGACAGACAGAGAGAGAGAGAGAGAGAGAGAGAGAGAGGGTACAATATAAACATCGAAATGCTAATAACCATTGTGATTAGTATCAACTGTGCAGTAAGGTAGATGGGATGTCTTTTTCATTCTCGTGCTTTAATCTGCGGGATTGTGACTATTGCACAAAATGCAAGATGCATTGTCGCATGGGTGACCGCAGCCTTTTATAGCGCGTTTTGGACTACCCGCCGAAATGGTGTACTTGTAACGCTGTTTGGTTGTTGCACGGCTGGTGCCACGTGAAACTGCTGCCGTCTCGGCGCAAGGTCTGTGTACACCATACAGCCATGCACCAGTTTCCAGTGTCACTTCATGCAAAGCCACATACGGTGCATGTGTGTTTAGCTGTAACATGCCACCTGCACTTTGGCAACATGACCGGGATCCTTTACGTGCTACTACGGTAACACAGGGGTGGAACGGATACCGAAATAAGAGTCAGCACAGAAAATTGACTCTGGAGAAGAAAATTCTCCCGCCGCTTCTGCCGGGACTCGAACCCGCGACCTTTCGGTCACGAATCCGGCACTCTAACCACTGAGCTATCCCCGCTCTGACAGTCTGCTTTCAAGGCACAGGACACGTGCACTTGTCACTGGTTCATTGATTACTTGTTGTTGATCTGCCATGGTCTGCTTTCTGCAGGGGATGAATGGTGACTCAGTCTGACCCAACTAGCCCCGAGGCTAGTCCAGTTTTGGTCAATAACAACGCTGCGAAAATAACACTCCCACGCGTAAGGAATCCTGAATTAAACCTCCCATAACCAAGCTGCCCACATTTTGCCCATTGTACCCGCATCAGTGTATGATTTATTATTCTGAAAACATTTTATTTTTTTAAACTTTAAAAACAAACAAACAACTGAACAGGCAAAGACAACTGTGTCAAATTGTATTCAAGAAACTAACAAACAAACAATTTATTTGTTTCATGACAAAGTTCAATCCTTCCTCGACGAACTCATCATCGAAACACGAAATGGAAATTCAATGGGTGGTTGATCATCTCTCTGATTACACCCGAAGTCAATATTGGGTGTACAGGGATGAAATGAAGCGGATACATTTTTGCCGTCGCAGAGTACCCGCGATGTTGTGTGTGTGTGTGTGTGTGTGGTGGGGAGAGAGAGAGAGAGAGAGAGAGAGAGAGAGAGAGAGAGAGAGAGAGAGAGAGAGAGAGAGAGAGAGACAGAGACAGAGACAGACAGACAGACAGACAGACAGACAGAAGAACAGACAGAGAGAGAGAGAGAGAGAGAGAGAGAGAGAGAGAGAGAGAGAGAGAGAGAGAGAGAAGAAAGATGCTGACTCTTTGGTCACTGCTGGTGCTACCATTTGCACTGCTGTCGTCTGCGCGTGATTTCGGTCACGAAGTCCCACTGGCAACATTTCGGGCGAGTGTTTGTCAGTCTGTTTCCCGAAGGCTCGTATGCAGCAGGGCCACACTGGGATTTTAGGACAGGATAGCACGGTGCCCATCTTAATGCAGGAGTCATTTAGGTTAGTGACAATGTAACGATAGGTAATAATCTCTCTCTTCCCCCACCTCCATACCCCCCCCCCCCCCCCCACCAACCTCACCCTGTCCCCAATAATCCTTATGGTTTCTGTGGACGTCACTTACTTACTTGCTTACTTACTTAACAATGGGGGCGGGGATGAGCATCGGGTTCGGCGCGCTTCTGACGCAGGTTCCACTCCCCGGCACAGCAAGGGATTTTTCTCCCGGAGTCATTTTTCAGTGCTGACTCCTTCCGCACACTCCGAGCATCGCTTTCCGGCACCTTCCTCCAAACTCTGCCAGATTTAGCTACGCCACTGAAGGAGCACTCTTTATCTCCGCGCAGCTGTCCAGCGACGCGGTCAGCGCCCTCCGAAAGGTTCGGGTACTAATATGACTGTAGAAGCAACCTAGCGCCAAAGCACGCACTAAACATGAGACGCATCCACCCCGGGTAAAAAAAAAGAGTTCCGTCTCGATTCAAACGATTGTGGTTTTATTTGTGCAGGTGTAAACTTTGTTGGCGGCTGTAAAATGACACGCCTTGTTTTATTTGAGTTGTCTGTAACAAACTTACTACTGTTTGAGCACCAACAAAAAACTGCTCGTTAGCTGACAGTTTTGTGGACCCTATGGCGTAACTAAATACGGCAGTGGTTGAAGGAAGGATGTCGTAAACCAGTGCTTGGAGTTTGACTCTTCCGGTGTCTGTACAAATCCCATGTGCGCGATCACATGCGTTGGCGCACATAGTTCAGGAGCTGTGTGAGAGTCGAGGTGGCCGTCCTGGGCTGTCCGTCCTAACGAGCCTTCTGGTTTCCGTGGACGTAAAGCTATATTGAACCATGCTTCGGCATTGGTCACAGCTTGTCCCTAATATATCAGCCGACATCTGAGGACATTAAGCATCACTTCATCACATGCGTTGACATCTGTGCGCACGTTAAAAAAATCCCAAGCATTGATGTTGTGATGATCTGCGTTTCGACTCGGTATGGAGTAACTGTGAAAGTGGGATTCGCCCAGAGGTGATCCTGTGCGGTCGACGGTAAATGCATTTTTTAACCCCTTCATCTTCTCTCTCTGTACAATTTCCGGGCTGAATGATGCAGGGAAGCGCCTGCAAACAGTATATTTTCCACTCCTATAACATCTGTTTTCAATGCTATGTGTTTTGATGAAACACAGGCCAGCGCGAAGAGAGAGAGAGAGAGAGAGAGAGAGAGAGAGAGAGAGAGAGAGAGAGAGAGAGAGAGAGAGAGAGAGAGAGAGAGAGAGAGAGAGAGAGAGAAGAAAAAGAAAAAAAGGCTTAAGGGTTTCAAATTTCACACTTTCATGGGTCGTTTTCAAATGACATCATGGCAGTGGAGGGATTATTCCCAGACTCACCCTTCTTTCATCTTTCATGGTGCTATACATCCACAGAAACCATAAGGCTTCTTAGGGCGGGCGAATGGAGGTGGTGAAGAGGGAGATTATATGCCTATCGCTACACTGTCACCACCAGAATGACTCCTGCATTAAGATGGCAGCGACGAGAGCCATTTTAATGTTTCATTAATTGTGAGGGACAAAATCACAAGACACTGTCCACAAAATCACAGCCTTTTTAAAGAGAAGAGAGAGCCAAAGCAGAATCGAGCCGAGGCCCTTCTGCTTACCAGCCTAACGCATTACCGCTAGGCCAAACCGGCTCACAAACTCACCCTAACATTGGCGGCAGTGTCAAACGTCCGAAACAGTACAGAACCATTCTGAATGTGTGGTTGGACCTCAGGCAATCCTGTCCTCTTGGCTGGACATTAAAACCCAGGAAATAGCTAAGTAACCAGCGGCCGTCTAAATTGAAGTCAACAGTTTCGACAGCTTTTAAAACCACAATCACCTTCCCGAGGGCTGCGAAAGTGGAAGTAATTCACTCCGCCACTATGTAGGAGCCAAAGTGGAAGTCATTCACTCCGCCATTATGTGGTAAGTAAGTAAACATGGTGCTTAACGTCCACAGAAACCATAAGGCTTATTAGGGACGGGGAGAAGGTGGGGGAAGGGGTTATGGAGGTGGGGGAAGAGGGAGATTATATACCTATCGCTACACTGTCACCACCAGAATGACTCCTGCATTAAGATGGGCAGCGATGAGAGCCATTTTAATGTTTCATAATTGTGAGGGACAGTCACAAGACAGTGTCCACAGACCACAGCTTTTGAAGAGAAAGGAGAGCCGAAGCAGATTCGAACCGAAGTCCTTCTGCTTACCAGCCTAACGCCTTGCCACTAGGCCAAACCGGCTCACTAATGTGGGAGCCGCTCGGTGTACTTGTTGCCATTATTCTGAACGATTTAGTTTGTTGAAATCGTGCGTGCAGGACTTTGTTGGTGGTTTCATGGCGCAAACGACGTTCGTTGACGTTGACTTAAAAGATTCGCTTACGTTGGTGTGAATGGTTTTGTTGACATTGAAAAAAAAAAAACCATCTGAAACAAAGAATGACTGCTAGAGTTTCGTAGCTTGATAAAGGGGATTACCCCGAAAATCTACAGATTGTGTTTTGGTCCTAATAAATAGCGTTCTTTTGAACCATTTGTGTTTGGATTTTGTTGACGTTGGTATGAACGACGTTGCTGACGTTGGCGTGAGTGACTTACTTAGCTGACGACTCGGCGTAAGTTCTGTGTACACGATACAACCATCTTTGAGCCCCCAAACGAAAAATGGTCAGTTAGCTGACAGTTTTCGGAGATCTATGGCGTAACCGTACAGTTATGGCAGTGGTTGGAGGAAGGATGTCGTAAAGGAGTTTGACTGCATGCGTCACGCATCCATTGGGCGGCACGTCCCAGCCTCTGCTGACAATCAGAATTAATCCCTGTGACGTTAAATAACATCCGCGCAAGCCTCACGTCGAGTATGTCTCAGGGCCGTGCCAAGGGCATTGTCGATTTTGTTCACGGGGCCAACAGACAGAGCACTTCTTTTTCTTTTTCTTTTCTTTTCTTTTCTTTTCTTTCTTTCTTTCTTTCTTTCTTTCTTTCTTTCTTTTTTTTTTCTTTTTTCTTTTCTTTTTTTTTTTCTTTCTTTCTTTCTTTCTTTCTTTCTTTCTTTCTTTCTGCTTCTTTTTTTTGTTTTGTTCCCCCCCCCCCCCTTTTTTTCTACTTTTTTCTTCTTCTTTCTTTTATGTGTGTGTGTGTGTGTGTGTGTGTGTGTGTGTGTGTGTGTGTGTGTGTGTGTGTGTGTGTGTGTGTGTGTGTGTGTGTGTGTGTGTGTGTGTGTGTGTGTTGTTTTTGGGGCCAATCGTTGTTTTCCCCGGTCCAGTTTTCGCCGCTGATCACGACCTTGACAGGTAGAGTGGCAGCTCACGGGAAGCAGGGAGCCTGAGAGAGCCAAGTGGAACTGCAGCTCCGCTCCCGCTCCATTCGTTTGGCAGTGCCCAGCTCTGACTGGCAGTCCCGGCACCATCCACCTTGTTATTTCACCCTCAGTAGCTCCACAGAAGGGAGATTACTGCCACTTAACACCTTAACTCTGTTTCGTCCCCCTTGTATTGACGATGCATGCCGGATGACTCCCGGGCGGGCCGAGAGGTTTTTCCTGGTCGGAAAAGAAAATGTAATTCTGATTTCTGTTTGACACATTTATGTGCTTTGCTTCCCCCCGCCTCCCCCTCCCACGACTGACGCGACAGGGAACATTATCTATTCTTTCGCAGTTATTAACGAGGCTAACGCACATGCCACACATCATCTACAAGGGGAAAAAAGGGGCCATTTACAACATAAAATGTGAACAAGCAGACTGGAAACGACTTTAGCCACTCATAAGATAGATTTACATATTTATGAGATCAGACAAGTTTTGTTTTTTTTTTTTTGTTTTTAAACAAAAAGCAATGAAGTTAGGATGTTCAAGTTGGCCTAAAGGGATTTTCACTGTAAAATGGTCGGTTGCTGATACTGGCGGTCTGGAAGTGTTCCAGACACGCCATCCTAACAACCGAAACAGCATAAGTAGACAATTTTCCTTTTCAGCATAAGTAGACAATTTTCCTTTTCCTTTATCAGCGCAGCGTTTACCTGTCAGTCTGTTACTTTGAAAAAGGGGGTTTGCACTGAAAAACGTTTGGCATGTTTGTTGTTGTCAGCGTTCTTTATAACCTTTCGTGTATTTGGAACGTTGGCGGTCAACTTTGGTTCACGTTTTGTTTGTTTGTTGTTGTAAAACAGTGAGATGGTTATAAAGCAGTCATTTCGCGTCTTTTGTCACGGTAAAAGTATGCTTATGTTTGTCCCGACAAAATAAATATTTGTCGTGAAAAACGCGTGTTGTCGCGACAAAAGTTTTGTTGCAACAAGCATACTTTTGTCGAGACAAAAGGCGTGTTTTCTCGCGACATGTCGCGTGTTTATCATTGGCGGGAGCTGCTACCAGTATAATTTTTGTCGCAACAAAAGGTTTTTTTCTGTCGCGACAAATCAAGGGATAAGTCCATAGGTCAGGAGCTGTGTGAGAGTCGAGGTGGCCGTCCTGGGCTGTCCGTCCTAACGAGCCTTCTGGTTTCCGTGAACGTAAAGCTATATTGAACCATGCTTCGGCATTGGTCACAGCTTGTCCCTAATATGTCAGCCGACATCTGAGGACATTAAGCATCACTTCATCAAGGGATAATCCTGATTGGATATGTCTTTTTCGTCACTACACGTCACTACACGTCACACAACACATTTTTGTCGTCCTAAGTTTTGTCGTGACAAAAGTGGGTGCATCTTTTGTCGCGACAAAAGACATAAAACACATGACAAAACGTTTGTCGCGACAAAAATGATACTTGTGGCAGCTCCCGCCAATGATGCAAAACAGTTCACGCAAAACAGACAATTTATTGTAAAACAGCCACTTGGTTTTGAAACAGATGGCTCTCTTGAAAACAGAAATGTTACTCTCAACTAACCACTTCGTAGTAAAACATTCATTCAAATATAGATACAATCTTAGCTGATAAATGGATAGAGTTTCGTCATTTAGTGTTTATTGTCTCCCCCCCCCCCCCCCCTTCCCCTCTCTCTCTCTCTCTCTCTCTCTCTCTCTCTCTCTCTCTCTCTCTCTCTCTCTCTCTCTCTCTCTCTCTCTCTCTCTCTCTCTCTCTCTGTTGTGAAATTTTAGACAGAAATTACTTTTTTGTTTTGTTTTTAAGTGTTTTTTCTCTCGCATAATTAATTCCATTTATGTTTGATCTATTGAGTGTTGCTGTGTTTGACATCAGGGACAGATTTGCAAAAAAAGCCGACTCGTGCTTAAATCATTATCCCTGTGTAATAAAGTATTATCTTCTCTTCTCTTCTCTTCTCTTCTCTTCTCTTCTCTTCTCTTCTTCTTCTCTCTTCTTCTCTCTCTTCTCTCTCTCTCTCTCTCTCTCTTCTCTCTCCTCTCCTCTCTCTCTTCTCTTCTCGTCTGTCTGTCTGTCTGTCTGTCTGTCGTTGTCTGTCTCGTCTCTCTCTGTCGTCTGTCTGTCTGTCTGTCTGTGCTGTTCTGCTCTGTCTCTCTCTGCCTCTGTCTCTCTCTCGTCTCTCTCTCTCTCTCTCTCTCTCTCTCTCTCTCGTCTCTCTCTCTCTCTCTCTCTCTCTCTCTCTCTCTCTCTCTCTCTCTCTTCTACAACCTTCTGAAAGTACGGGATGCCTTTTCCGAGTAAGGCTACATCGGCCGCAAGAATATACACAGTCCTCTCAGTGGTTGTGGAGTTTTAGTGTTGACCTCAGTAATGCGATGGGAATTGTCCATAAATTTGGCGAAAGCAGTCGGGCAAACCTCTGCTCTTCTTCGATTCCCAACTACATTCATGAAAACACACGTGTGTGTTCTCACAATGCTATATAACGACCGTCATCATCATCATCATCATCATCATCATCATCATCATCATATCGTAGTCCGATGCTGCTGCACATGAGAATTAAGTCGGTAAGCGTGACATGTAGGTCGTAGGCTATGCACAAAGGAATGAGGTCAGTAGTCACATCCACGTGACTGCTGTCATGGGACTTCGCTAGTTCATTTCGTGTGACTATTGATCTAGTAAACAGTATAATTATGACAGCTAGATGAGTCACGGAGTAGGTCTCGCCATTCCCACATCTGTATCCAGTCTTCGGAAGGCACTCCCGCTGACACGGCCAACTTAGCGAGTTGAACAGTTGGTGGTAGAGATGAACAGATTCTCCAACATTTTCTACTAAATGCTGGCGATGTGGATCGCAGCAACGCAGCTGCGTCAAATAGGCCCAAATGGACCACTTCAGCGTACTTTCCTGCTAT
The DNA here is from genome assembly GCA_018857735.1 of Alviniconcha marisindica. Classification (NCBI taxonomy): domain Eukaryota; kingdom Metazoa; phylum Mollusca; class Gastropoda; family Provannidae; genus Alviniconcha; species Alviniconcha marisindica. Next base: position 287,700 of record JABMCL010000190.1, on the reverse strand, counting down.
GTAATTGATTTACCTTTGATATAAACTGAGTTCCAAGGAAATTATTTAATTTGATTTCACCTAAGATTCTGATTTCGTTTTCACTATTTAGCCTTTGTTTCCGAGAAGAAAAAAAGAAAGAAAGAAAACGAAAAAAACAAGAAAACAAAACAAAACAAAAAACAGAGCGGCACACAACGGTTTTTTACTATCAAAAAGAGTGATACTTGCTGTTACAACCTGGAATGGCCGCTTCAGGGCGGGCGCTATATGGGTTTTTTGTCGGCGCCGAATATGTGTACGTAGGCCGAACAAATTGATTTTTTTTTTTTTTTTTGCTATGGATGCAGACGAAATTTTACCCGATCGAGCAACAAACATCCGGTAGTTTCGCATAGTTTGTGCACATCATGCATACACACACACCCACCCACACCCACCCACACCCACCCACACACACACACACACGCACGCACGCACGCACGCACGCACGCACGCACGCACGCACACACACACACACACACACACACACAGTACATTCGGGCATCATGACATTATTGTCATAAGCTTTTGGACCTGAACTTCTTATCTTCAGAACCCGAACCTAGCTATTTATCGTCATTCAAATATTGATTAGGCGCTTGAAGTGAAGTAAATCTACACGTATCAAATGATACTTCTCGACGTTGTCTGTCTTGGGACTCGAGTTATTTGCATGTGTATTTTGCAAGTCTGTTTCGTTCTTGCCGTGGGTGGTTGAGATGGGGGGTGGGGGTTGCGGGTCGGGGAGTTGGGGGGGGGGGGGGGGGGGGGGGCGCAGTAGCTTTTGTGCCTGCCCTTTCGAATGCGGGATCTGTCGTTTGTTTATAACTCTCTGTCAAAGTTTAAGGGCTGGTGGGGAGTATGGGGAAAGAAGCGGATCGTGGAAGCTGGGCAATAATTTTGTAATGCCTTTCCATCAGCGCGTTTCCTAATTTTGAATGTCGGGAGCTAATTAATGTATCTGTATTATTCATCGTTGTGCCTGATTGTGGGGGCGGGAGAGGGTGAGCGTGGGTGTTATGGGGTGGGGGGTGGAGGTAGGGGGAGAGGGATAATTTCAGTTGGGGATGAAGGTGGGACTAGGGCTGGGGAGGGGGGAGGGATTAGTTTTTAGGGCTTTCCATCGATGTGGACGTGGGACTCTGGAATCTCTCTTTCACTGTGTTAGTGTGTTAGTGTGTTAGTGTGTGTGTGTGTGTGTGTGTGTGTGTGTGTGTGTGTGTGTGTGTGTGTGTGTGTGTGTGTGTGTGTGTGTGTGTGTGTGTGTGTGGTGTGTGTGTGTGTGTGTGTGTGTGTGTGTGTGTGTGTGTGTGTAGGGAGGGTAGTGTGTGTGGGAGGGAGGAAGAAGATGAGTGAGTGTGTGTGTGTGTGTGTGTGTGTGTGTGTGTGTGTGTGTGTGTGTGTGTGTGTGTGTGTGGTGTTGTGTGTGTGTGTGTGTGTGGTGTGTGTGTGTGTGTGTGTGTGTGTGTGTGTGTGTGTGTGGCAAGGCAAGCGGTGTGTGTGCATGTGTGTATGTGTGTGCGGTGTGGGGCGGGGGCGGGGGGGGGGGGGGGGGTGTAGTGGGAGGAGGGAGTTAACCTGTTTTGTTGCCTTTTCATCACTGCACGTTTTCTTTCCAAACATTGTCTGTCGTCACGTGCTATTTCGTTCTCTCAAGTTGCCAGACTGATCATTGTTACGGAAATAGTCTGTGGGGCAGGTATGCGTTTACTGTCGAGCAAGCCATTTTGTCGTTGATTAGAGGTGTCAACTTACGTACAGACCGTACGCGTTTTGTTCACGTTGTGTTGTTTTCTTTGACTGATTTTGTTGTTGTTGTTGTTGTTCTCTTAGTTGTCATTGTTTTGAAATTGATTTTTCTAGCTTCTGTTGGGGTATCCCATTTTCTTTTTTTAGTTCATGGCGTAGAAGTAGCAGCTGCGACATCTCTCTCTCTCTCTCTCTCTCTCTCTCGCTCTCTCTCTCTCTCTCTCTCTCTCTCTCTCTCTCTCTCTCTCTCTCTCTCTCTCTCTCTCTCTCTCTCTCTCTCTCTCTCTCTCTCTCTCTCTCTCTCTCTCTCTCTCTCTCTGTGCTGATGATTCGTCTCTTTCTGCTTCTGGAAATAACATAGCTGCTATAAATGCTAAGCTGCAGTCAAGTATCCAAGAAGTAACTGAATGGTGTTCTGCGAATGCAATGTTGCTCAACCCAGAGAAACTAAAAGTATGGTAGTAGCCACGCGTCAAAAGCATCAGCGTGGTATACCTCCTCTTTGTCTCATGTTGAATTCACAGGTAATAGAGCAGGTTTCAGAACATCGTCACCTTGGCGTTATTCTTGATGACCAACTTAAATGGCAAGCTCATATTAACAGTATTACTAACGCTGTTGCTAAAAATGTGTATCTGCTCTCTCGCCTGAGACACTTTTGTAACAGTGAAGCTTGTAATACGTTTTTTCACGCTCACATTATGTCCAGAATTAATTATGTCTCTAATGTATGGGATGGCTGCAGTGATGTACATATCAAAAAACTTAAAGCTGTACACAAACGTGCAGTAAAGTTCTTTGTGCTGCTTCGCCAATGCTAACTGGACGAGGGCACATTTCATATGGTCCATTACCTTTAAAAGAGCATCTTCAGTGTAATAAATGTACTTAGTGCATAAAGTTATCCATAACAAATCACAAATCACCCCATAACAAATCACCCCAATATCTGAGACAGTTTGTCCGCACTGGAGCGCGCAACGACCATAGTTCACGGAACAGCATCCTTATTTTGCCCAAAACAATAATTGACATTTATAAGATGAGTTTTGCTTATTCTGGATCCTTTTGTTTGGAATGCGCTACCTAGAAGTCTTAAAATAGCATGCTCAGTGAGCACATTCAAATCTAAAGCTCTTCAACATTTTCGTACTGAATGTAACATATAAGTTTTCAGTCTTGAACCGTACAGTATTTAGTTTCCTAATGTTTGATACACCTGGCATTTTATGTGTTTATGTATAAGTGTGTGCGCACGCCCAGGCGTGTGCGGCAATTAGTTTTTAAAAAATGGATATATTTTCCTTGATGGTGAGGTACATTTTTTTCTTATTTTATACCAGCTTGTGCTAAGTATACAAAATATTAATTTTAAATGGCGTGTGTGTGGTGTGTGTGTGTGTGTGGTGTGTGTGTGTGTGTGTGTGTGTTGTGTTGTTGTGTTTTGTGTGGGGTTTGTTTTTTTTTTTTTTTGTTGTTTTGTTGTGTTGTTGTGTGTGTGTGTTTGTTTTTGTTGTGTTTGTTTTTGGTGTGTGTTTTTTGTTTGATTGTTAGCTTGTGTAGTATCATTTTTGTTGTGTGTGTGTGTGTGTGTGTGTGTGTGTGTGTGTGTGTGTGTGTGTGTGTGTGTAATATGTGCATACATGTCTGTGTATATACATGAATGTGTGTATATGTATATATTCCTTCTATATCTTTTACTTATTAATTTGTTTATATTTTTTGTGTGTTGTTGTTGTGTGTGTGTGTTTTGTTTTTGTTGTTGTTTGTTTTTGTTGTTTTTTTTATGTACTAATTTAGTATCCATTTCTTTTTCCTTGTTGATATTGTCGTTTTTCTAAGCTTATTTTATCCCTCCCTTCCCTTGCTCTCTCTGTAAATACCCGTTTTGTTTTGTTTTTTGTTTTGTTGTTTGTTGTTGTTGTTGTTGTTGTTGTTGTTGTTGTTGTTGTGTGTGTGTGTTGTGTGTGTGTGTGTGTGTGTGTGTGTGTGTGTGTGTGTGTGTGTGTGTGTGTGTGTGTGTGTGTGTGTGTGTGTGTGTGTGTGTGTGTGTGTGTGTGTGTGTGTGTTGTGTGTGTGTGTGTGTGTGTGTGTGTGTGTGTGTGTGTGTGTGTGTGTGTGTGTGTTGTGTGTGTGTGTGTGTGTGTGTGTGTTTTGTGTGTGTGTGTGTGTGTGTGTGTGTGTGTGTGTGTGTGTGTGTGTGTGTGTGTGTGTGTGTGTGTGTGTGTGTGTGTGTGTGTGTGTGTGTGTGTGTGTGTGTGTGTGTGTGTGTGTGTGTGTGTGTGTGTGTGTGTGTGTGTGTGTGTGTGGTGTGTTTACTGTGTTTTAGACTTTTTGCTCCAGTTGTTTTTCACTGCTATTTTTTTCATTTCCGTTGCAATCGCTGTCTGGTTTTATATGTGTTGTTGTTGTTATTATTATTATTTTATATTGTTCTTTTTATTTTTACTGATGCTGTATTTGTCTACAGCCTTCTGTAATAATTTTAATGTGAATGTCTTGGTTAGTACTGTAGCAACGCAGATATGTGAGTCGGCCTTTGTGCTAATATCTTCCCCGTTGAGAATAAAGTTCAATCAATCAATCATCAATCTCATCTTGTCTCTCTTCCTCTGCTCTCTCTCTCTCTCTCTCGCTCTCTCTCTCTCTCTCTCTCTCTCTCTTCTCTCTCTCTCCTCTCTCTCTCTCTCTCTCTCTCTCTCTCTCTCTCTCGATAGTTTAAAAACAAAAATACTTCTGTTATTGTGACGATGGAGACCCGAAGATCTGTTCGTTCATAAAAGACTCAAGCTGAGTGTTCGTGGTGAACTGTCTCTATCTGAAACACAGAGAGAGAGAGGGGGGGAGGGAGTTACCGTAGGCGACTAGTGGTCTTTGTTGTTGTATTTGTGTGCGTCTTTCGAGCGCTAATAAACTCCCTTGTTTGTGGAGTGTTCTTGGGCTCACAACAACAACAACAACAACAACAACAACAACAGTAACAACAATAGTCGACACAAAACATGCTTGGGACGTATACAATTTCTTCATATTTCTACTGTGAGACTAGTCCCATTTTTAGGGAATTCGCATTCATTTGTTTGTCGATTCGACTAAACCTCGAAAGACGTTCCAAGCAGAAACAATTCTCGTAAAGAAAATGTTCGTTTGACTGTTCTGTTTTATTTGACCTTTAAAAATGTGTCGTTGTTTTTATTGACTTATTTGTTTATTTTATTGGGGAGAGGGGCTTCGAGCTCGCTTTTGGACTTTGAATTAACTTCCTGTCATGTGCATCTTCAGAGCCTGTCATGTCCACCTTCAGAACCTGTCTTGTCCACATTCAGAACCTGTCATATCTACCTATTATGTCCACCTTCAGAGCCTGTCATGTCCACCTATCATATCCATCTTCAGAGCCTGTCATGTCCACCTTCAGGACCTGTCATATCCAACTTCAGAACCTGTCATGTCCACCTATCATGTCCACCTTCAGAACCTGTCATGTCTACCTTCAGAACCTGTCATGCCCCCAAACCTTTTTCCATTTGGGCCCCCAACCCCACCTTCAGAACCTGTCATGTCCACCTTCAGAACCTGTCATGTCCACTTTCAGACCCTGTCATGTCGACCTTCGGAACCTGTCGTGTCCACCTTAAGAGCCTGTCATGTTCACCTTCAGAGCCGGCTTGAGACCTGACTGGCTGAGAGACATCGTAGAAGGCTGTGATATAATTATTCATTTAAATATCAATCTTGATGCTTCATGAGCCTAACAGACATGCTGCGTGTCGGATTTGAGAGCGTTATTGCTGTGTTTTCCTTTCCCCCCTTTTTTTCCCCCCAAACCCTTTTCCGGGCCTCGCGCTGTTCCCCGGCCTGGGAAGGGAAACTTTAACTTCCACCCCTTGCCCCCTTCTTTCCCCTTCTCCTCTTCCTTTTCTTTCCTTTCTTCGCCCCCCTGTCTTTTCCCGTCTGTCGTTGTCTCCGCTCTGTTCTGTCTCTGTCCTTCTCTGTTTGTCTCTCTCTTCTTCTCCCCTTTTCCTTCTTCTCTCTTCCTTTCTCTTCTTTTTCTCTTCTTCTTCTTCTTCTTCTTCCTTCCCCCCCCCCCCCCCCCCCCCCCCTTCTTCCTCTCTCTCTCTCTCTCTCTCTCTCTCTCTCTCTCACTCCACCACACACAATATATATATATATATATATAAATTTTTAAAAAATAAAATAAAAATTATTATATATTATAATTATATACCCTAAAAAAGGTAGTTTTGGGTGTTTCCGGGGCGGTTGGAAAAATCTCTTTTGAAGGGGGGAATAACAAAAAAAGGCAAACATCTCCATTGTTGGGTGGTAATAGTTTCGGAGCAAAGTAAGAGACAGTATACATCCTCCATTGTATGGGTGGTAATAGTTTTGGGCCAATGTAAGAGACAGTATACATCATCCATCGTATGGGTGGTAATAGTTTTCGGGCAAGGTAAGAGACAGTATACATCCTCCATTGTACGGGTGGTAATAGTTTTCGGGAAAAGTAAGAGACAGTATACATCCTCCATTGTATGGGTGGTAATAGTTTCGGAGCAAAGTAAGAGACAGTATACATCCTCCATTGTACGGGTGGTAATAGTTTTCGGGCAAGGTAAGAGACAGTATACATCCTCCATTATGTATGTGGTAACAGTTTTTGAGCAAGGTAAGAGACAGTATACATCCTCCATTGTATGGGTGGTAATAGTTTCGGAGCAAAGTAAGAGACAGTATACATCCTCCATTGTACGGGTGGTAATAGTTTTCGGGCAAGGTAAGAGACAGTATACATCCTCCAAAACTATGCTCCAAAAGTATGCTCCAAAACTATTACCACCCATACAATGGAGGATGTATACTGTCTCTTACCTTGCTCAAAAACTGTTACCACATACATAATGTATGTGGTAACAGTTTTTGAGCAAGGTAAGAGACAGTATACATCCTCCATTGTGTGGGTGGTAATAGTTTTGGAGCATTGTAAGAGACAGTATACATCCTCCATTGTGTGGATGGTAATAGGTTTGGAGCAATGTAAGAGACAGTATACATCCTCCATTGTGTGGGTGGTAATAGTTTTCGGGCAATGTAAGAGACAGTAACATCTCCATTGTGTGGGGTAATAGGTTTGGAGCAATGTAAGAGACAGATACACCCTTCATTGTGTGGGGTTGTGGGGGCGGGGGGGGAGCAAAGTAAAAGACAGTATGCATCCTCCATTGTGTGGGGGTTAATAGTTTTGGAGCAATGTAAGAGACAGTATACATCCTCCATTGTGTGGGTGGTAATAGTTTTGGAGCAATGTAAGAGACAGTATACATCCTCCATTGTGTGGGTGGTAATAGGTTTGGAGCAAAGTAAAAGACAGTATACATCCTCCATTGTGTGGGTGGTAATAGTTTTGGAACAATGTAAGAGACAGTATGCATGCTCCATTGTGTGGGTGGTAGGTTTGGTTTGTGACGCCTTCAGTTTCAATCAGCATCGACCGTCATCGCTACTTCTTTTCCAGTTACTAACTTACTTTAATTTTTCTTGTTTATTTCCCCCCCCCCCCCCCCCCCCCAATCACTAGCTTAATTTGTGACCTTCTTTCAAGAAACCCCAGATAAGTGGATTTCTACCACTCTAAAGACATATATTCAGATAGAACAGACAGTGCACTTTAATTTAATTAAAAAAATTATATCTGTAACTTAACAACTGGGCAAGTTATTAGCATTTGAAGTTGATACTAATCAGGCAATAATTTTTCTTTTCTTCTAATTTCTTTGTGTCTGCGTTAACTTGCATAATGTTGCTTCACCAGTTACGATGTAAAGTGAGATTTGATTTTCTTCTTCTTCTTCATATTCTTCTTCTTCTTCTTCTTCTTCTTCTTCTTCTTCTTCTTCTTCTTCTTCTTCTTCTTCTTCTTTTGATGAGATTATAAAGTTACCTATGAGTCTTTAATGTGCGTAAAAGGTTACGTGTTTTGAAGCCAACACTTCCTGTCAGGAGAGAAAAGGCACACAAGGGTCAGACTGCCGTTAAGGCGTCAGCTCAGTGCAGAAAGTTCATTGAACTTAATTGTTTCTGCATCCCGCTCTAAACTTGCCCTGCTAAGCTTGGTGGATCAGTATGTCAGAAGCCATCGTGATTAAAGCACGCAAGAGATGAAAACTGGACGTTAGTTAGTTAGCTGGTGCTTTGAGCCGAGTCAGCCACATTGGGTTATATCAGGGCTAATAAAACTGGATGTTTGTTGCTGTTGTTTAGACACGTCAAATAGCGTGCCTTTTTTTTAGGGGGGCGGGGGGGGGGGGGGGGGGGGAAGTGTGTGTGTGTGTGCTGGGAATGGGGTTGCATTCTGATCAAACAAACAGATAAAGAGGGCAATTATACACTTTTTCTTCTTCTTTTTAGGAAACAAAGAATGAGGCGACATAGTTTATAAGAATAAGAAAAAGAGTAATAATGTATATTATGTGTGCTGGTGCCTGTGTGTGTGTATGTTTGTGTGTGCGTGCGTGCATGCGTGCGTGCGCGCGTGCGTGCGCGCGCGCTTAGAATAGTCTGTACAGACAACATTTTGCGCTTTATAAATACTTTAATGATTATTATTATATATATTTTCTATGACACTGTTTCCCAGTAGAAAGCAACCTCATACACAGGCCAAGCTAACACACAAGGTCATCATAGTATATATACCAAATAACTCCTTACAAGTTCATTGTTAATGCATTTTCTACACAAAATCAGCGGTTGAGTTCAGTTGAAGATGGTGTCAATGCGCTCGGGAAAACCCATAATTTATGCGCTCCGCCCCGTCCCAGTCTCCCCAACGTTGAGTTTGAAATAGTTCGAATGTTCGTCTGATTCACGATGGGCCTCTGTCGTCCTTTCAAGGCAGATTGTCAAGCGCCAACCTTCTTTCCATGCCTCTCTCCTCCAGGCGGTCGATGGTGTGATGTCCTTGGCTTTGTGCCCGCAGGTGGTAGCTCAAGGTCCTAAACACTTCAGATCTTCCGAGAAGCAAGCCACTTGTGATGGTTTCTCGGTCGCCCGATGGCTGAGATGGCAATTACTTTGCGAAGGAAAGGACACAGCAGTCAATCAGCCAGACGCTTCAGCGCTACCTCCGCTGTTGAAATATTTACATCAGAAAGCTTTTTTCGCTTCTTTTTTTTTTCGTGCTTACGTTGTAAAGTGCTCTCGGGTAGCACGTTAAAATTCAGCCTCTCCGTCAGTCCGTAATTAAATTGAAGCCCCTAAACCGGCACCCCACTCTGCCCATCCGCAATCTGGAAGACTTGCCAACTATAGACGATGTGCCCGACGTAACACCTAACGGAACCTGTCACTTCTTCATCTTCGACACGTCGCCGTTAGGTGCAGAGCCTGTTTGGTGGTTAGTTCCTCCTGTGCGGTTCGTTACGTTCAGGTTCAGCCTCGCGTCCGCTTATCGTTAATCGAATTGAATCGGCGCCGGAAGACAGGAGAAGTCGAACAACCCGTCACCAGATGACCCCGCCGCTTTCCTCTGTGCATTTCGATATAGGCGTCTGGCTTTAATTGAATTATACTAATCAGATGGGCGCAGGTGGGATGGACTCGCAGCAGTGTGGAAACCGGTCGGTTTCGTGGGAGTGGTGCTGGCTGTTCGGTCACTGTTAAAAACCGCTGCTTGTTTTTGGATGTATTGCTACGGACAAAGATTTGATTAGGTCAGACTGATTTATGCATCCTACTGACGACAGTCATCCCTCCCCCCACCTCCATCCTCGGTCTGCTAGCCTCTGCGCCCCCCCCCACCCCCACCCCCCACTAACCCCCTCCCCCCACTCCACCTCCTCCTGACTGAAGAATTTGGAAACAGAATGATCTTGAGCGGAAGAGTCCAGAAGAGTTCAAATACAATATATGACGCTTGACGCTTAGCCCCACGTTGCGATATAATCATGATTGTCTACTGAATCGCACAGAGCAGAATACGTGTAGTTCTCTCTCTCTCTCTCTCTCTCTCTCTCTCTCTCTCTCTCTCTCTCTCTCTCTCTCTCTCTCTCTCTCTCTCTCTCTCTCTCTCTCTCTCTCTCTCTCTCTCTCTGGAAATTCTCATGTATAACGTTTCAATCACTCATTCACGCCTATATTATGTATATAAGTAATGCCTGTAATTTCATATCTATTTATCAGCAGCTTAGCAAGGACTAGTTGTTAGGCAGGTTTCTGACTGAACCTAAACTACAAACCTTGTAAAATAAAGTTTCGAGTTCGAGTTCTCTCTCTCTCTCTCTCTCTCTCTCTCTCTCTCTTCCTTTTCTCTCTCTCTCTCTCTCTCTCTCTCTCTCTCTCTCTCTCATAGCTCTGCATTGCGTGAACTTTTTTCAGTTCGCGAGTGCCTTTGAACAACTTGACAATCAATGCCGAATTTAAATGGCGTTTCACTTAGTCTGCATGCAACTCGCTCTGTAAAATCTTTCTTCTTCTTCTTCTCTCTTATTTTTATTTTTATTTTTTATTTTCGCGGACCCGAAAGCCTAGGCCCTGTTACAGATTTCTGTAGACATGACTCTAGAGAGCTTAATATCCTTATATAAAAAAGAAAGATTTTGTTTAATAGCCACAATATTTCGTCTACCGAAAGGGAGGCCGGTGATGTGTGCGTGATGTCCTTCTGCTGTCTAGTCTCTGGGATGTCATTTAATCCCCCTTTCCTATCTCAGCTGTCTCGTTTTTCTGCCTAGCCCTCTTGGTGTCTCACTCTTGTCATGTTTCTGCTAATGGTCGAGTCTCCTGACTTTTTAACATTAAAAAATGTCCAACCCTCTTCGTTAAGAGACAGGCTTTTTGTATGGCTCTTGTTGAGCAGCTAGGATATCATAGTTGGAAGGTGGTATGTGCAGAGTGCTGTCATGTGGCACTGGCATTTGCCATTATGCATTTACATAAAAGAAAGAAATATTTTTGATTGTTTCTGTCCATCAATTTTTTATGCTTTTTCTTTACTCTGTTGTCGATAGATTAGACGGAATGGTCCACGACATCAACATGTCAGCATAATTATGTTTTGTTTTGTTTTTCTTGCTTTTTTTTAACAAGGACAATATTGAAGGGACTAACTCTTCGACGTTAAAGTCCAGTTACTTGCCATCTAACTAACAATACTTTATCTACCTCTGCGTGTGTATGTGTGTGTGTGTGTGTGTGGGGGGGGGGTGATGAGCAGGTTATGTATGCTTTTCTCAACGCGTCTGTGGCACCTGGGTAAGTTGCAGTAGTTGTAAATGTTGCAAATGAGTTTTTACACTATGAGCTCTTGTAAGTCAAGGCGCTTTATTAATCTAAGTTATGACGATGATGATTATAAACCAGTCGGTCACTCTGTCAGCCGGGCCGGTCAGCTAAGTGGGTAGGCCTCTGTAGTCCAAGCTATAAAACCTCGCCCTGAAATAAGCGGAAACTGTCGTTTGTGTAAACGGTTGGTGGAAGTTGCAGGTTGGAGGTAAGGAACAACAAACGAAGAAGGTGAGCGAGCCACGGAAGTGTCTGGGCGTCGTTGAAAATTTTGTTCTGTCTGTTTGTTTTGTTTATTTGTCGTTTTAGTTTTGATGTTGCTGTTGTCATTGGTGTGTGTGTGTGTGTGTGTGTGTGTGTGTGTGTGTGTGTGTGTGTGTGTGTGTGTGTGTGTGTGTGTGTGTGTGTGTGTGTGTGTGTGTGTGTGTGTTATTGTTGTTGTTGTTGTTATTTTGAGCGGTAGTTTTCTTTTGGGGTGTTGTGGTTGCTGATTTTTGTCGTTGTTTTTTGTAGAGAGAGATTCAGATGGGTTTTTACTCGTAGGATTTGTGCGTATCAAACGGGAGAGGGGGAAGTGTGTGTGAATGGGGTGGGGGTGGGGGGGGGGGGAGTAGGTCATGACAAACACCCCGAAACGAGCAAAGTACACATGTACACGTTTTAAATGTCATAGATACCGCCATGTTATTTGTAATGCCTGATCCCGAAATGTTTTCAGTCTGTGCACCAATCGAAGCGTTCAGAGGTCACGAGTTAAAGTTCAGTATTGCTTTACGTCCGCATAAACCATAAGACTTATTAGGGACGGGACCCCAGACAGGACGGCCTCCTCGACTTTCACACAGCTCCTGAGCTCTGAAAGAGGTTCACGAGTGTCCGCATCCTCTTTATTGCCTTCTGCTATACGACGCAACTGTACCTCTCTCCTCCTCTTCAAGAAGTGACTATATAGTAGTAATTAATCTACAGAGCCACTTTGCTCCTTCCCAAACTGGTGATTCTGATACTTTACCTCTTCCACGGTCCCAGGCACGTACAGAACTGAACATTTCGTGTGCTGTTTCCGAGTCATTGTCATTTTTGCTCGGCTATCTCAAATTTGTTCTTGTGTTTTTCTCACGCCTGTGTGCATGAGCTGTCATCGCTGCTCGCAGAACTGGCTGGGTAGTTCGGCTTTCAACAAAAGGAAATTTCCGTGTCAGTAACTTGTCCGGAAGAAAGGTTGTTTTCCTTCAAACTTTGTTTGACGGGCCGTCCTTGGGTGAACAGTTGTATGATGTCTTGTGCTAGCGTGGCGCGTGACACGGTTCAGTTCGCTCGGTTACTTTTCTGTGACATCGTGCGTAGCTGACCGATTCGCTGCGGTCATGCAGGCCTGGCGATCGCCGCTGTGTTGTCACTGTCCCAATCTGAGGACCAGAGTTGTTGTTTCTCCCTTACCGTGGACGCCCCATGATGTAAGACGGCATTTTGTTAACGCTGTTTCAAGCACCAGAGTGAACGGCAATCGGAAGGCACACTTTTTGTGTATCGTTTCCTTTTGTAGACATCAAAATTTGTTACAGAATTGTGATGCTCCAAATTAGTTGCTGCTCTCTGGGAGCCAGGGGCAGAATCCCACAGAGAGAGAGGAGACAGACAGTCAGTCAGAGTCAGAGACAGACAGACAGACAGACAGACAGACAGAGAGATCCAGACAGACAGAGACACACACGCAGAGAGACAAAGAAAAAGACACAGAGAGATACTTTTAGACTATTTTTATAACAACGTGCTTGAGATCAAAATAAAAGCCTGGCAATTAGGGAAAGAGCGCTCACCACTGGACTTTGTTCGGAATGGATGGTATTCTGAACACTCGGGTGTGTGCAGAAGAGCGGAGGTGCCAGGAAGGAGTGTAAAGGTGAACAGTGCAATCACACCAGCCAGTGACAAACAGAACACTATGGCTGGCGTGTGCACGCACACCCTCCTTCCCCCACCGCCCCCGTTTGTAAAGAACACCTTTTACATATTATGTGGATATATAGTGATTGTAAGTGCTTTTTAGCCTGGATGGGTTTTTTTTTGAGAAGACGTGATTGAGAGAGACAGACAGACAGACAGACAGACAGACAGACAGACAGACAGAGACACAGAGAGAGAGACAGAGAGAGAGAGAGACAGACAGACAGACAGACAGACAGGCAGACAGACAGACAGACAGACAGACAGAGACACAGAGAGGGAGAGAATGTTCGTGCGTGCGTGCGTGCGTGCGTGCGTGCGTGCGTGTGTGTGTGTGTGTATGTGTGTGTGTGTGTGTTACTTAAGATTAACTTAAGGGTGTGACAATTAGTACGTGTGTGAACGACACGGGCACCATTGTCATTGTGATTGCAACTGTGTTTTCTTCTTACTGTTTATTCACTTGATTTTATTAAGTTTTTATTCTAATTAAGCGAGTGAAACTATATAGTATTTAATTACGTTTTTATGTATTTGTTATTATTTGCCAAAGGCGGACAACTGAATTTCGTTTTTAAGGATTAATAAAGTATTATTTTATTGTATTGTATGCATTTTCCTTTTTAAGGATTAATAAAGTATTATTGTATTATATTCATTTGTGAGCGACGAAATTTTGGTTTGTGGCAGAGAATAGGACACTGATAGGTGGAATTAAGATAGCTCCTGGTGGCGGAATTAAGACAGTTCCTGTGGTGGTTGTCGTCTTCGTTGTTCACAACTTATGCAGTCACACCCGCCAATGACAAACAGGAACACTGGCGCCCTCATGCCTACCCCCCCCCCCCCCCCACCACCGCATGTCTACCCCCTCCCTACCGCATGCCTACCCCCACCTACCGCATACCACCCCCTACCCTACCACCCCCTACCCCCTCCCCACCGCATGCCTACCCCCCCTACCGCATGCCTACCCCCTCCTACCGCATGCCACCCCTCCCTACGCATGCCTACCCCCCCCCTACCGCATGCCTACCCCCTCCCTACCGCATGCCTACCCCCTACCCCCCCCTACCGCATGCCTACCCCCCTTCCTACCGCATGCCTACCCCCTCCCTACCGCATGCCTACCCCCACCTCCCTACCGCATGCCTACCCCCCCTACGCATGCCTACCCCCCTCCCTACCGCATGCCTACCCCCCTCCTACCGCATGCCTACCCCCCTACCGCATGCCTACCCCTCCTACCGCATGCCTACCCCCTCCTACCGCATGCCTACCCCTCCTACCCCATGCCTACCCCCTACCGCATGCCTACCCCACCTCCTACCGCATGCCTACCTCCCCTCCCTACCGCATCCTACCCCCCTACCGCATGCCTACCCCCACCTCCCTACCACATGCCTACCCCTTCCTACCGCATGCCTACCCCCTCCCTCCTACCCCCGCATGCCTACCCCCCCTCCCTACCACATGCCTACCCCCCTACCGCATGCCTACCCCCACCTCCCTACCACATGCCTACCCCCCTACCGCATGCCTACCCCCCCTCCCTACCACATGCCTACCCCCCTACCGCATGCCTACCTCCCCCTCCCTACCACATGCCTACCCCCCTACCGCATGCCTACCTCCCCCTCCCTACCACATGCCTACCCACCTACCGCATGCCTACCTCCCCTCCCTACCACATGCCTACCCCCCTACCGCATGCCTACCTCCCCCTCCCTACCGCATGCCTACCCCCCTACCGCATGCCTACCCCCCCTCCCCCCTACCCCATCCTACGCACCCCTACCGCATGCCTACCTCCCCCTCCCTACCACATGCCTACCCCCCTACCGCATGCCTACCTCCCCCTCCCTACCACATGCCTACCCCCCTACCGCATGCCTACCCTCCACATGCCTACCCCCCTACCGCATGCCTACCCCCCTCCTACCGCATGCCTACCTCCCCCCTCCTTTACCCTCACCTCCCTACCGCATGCCTACCTCCCCCTCCCTACCACATGCCTACCCCCTACCGCATGCCTACCTCCCCCTCCCTACCACATGCCTACCCCCCTACCGCATGCCTACCTCCCCCTCCCTACCACATGCCTACCCCCCTACCGCATGCCTACCCCCAACTCCCTACCGCATGCCTACCCCCCCCCAACCTCCCTACCGCATGCCTACCCCCCCCCTGCCGCATGCCTACCCCCCCCCCATCGCATGTCTACCCCCCCTACCGCATACCCCCCCCCCCCCCCCCCCCCCCCCCCCGCCCCCAGCCACCATGTTAGGAAAGAACGCCTTTAAACTTTGTGCTAGCAAAAATCTGGAGCTAAAATGATTGCTAGCGTTATTTATTAGGACAATACATAACATATGCTTGTCCTAATAAAAAGTGTTCATTTGAACCTTTTATGTGTTTGGATCTTTTTGTTAGCCACGAAAACTTTGGTTTATGGCAGGGAGGACACTGATAGGCGGAAGGTTTTGTTGTTTATATATATAATAAAACATCAACTATCAATAAAACATGGAATTAAAAACCGCTCAAATACAAAAAAAGATATATAACAATGAGCATTCATACACGCATATACATTTACACATGTGTTCGTTTATACTTTACACAATGACACCTGCCACCGACAAACAGGGACACTGACGTCTTCACGCCTAAACTACCCACACTAGCCCCCCACCCCCCCCCCCCCCCCCCCCCCCCCACCCACCCCCCCACCCCTCCGCCCCTCCCTCCCCAGCACCACCATCACCACCCCCACCGACCCCGAGAGAGAGAGAGAGAGAAAAGAAAGAGGAAAAGCAGCAAGATTTTGATTTATGGCAGAGACTACACTGACAGACGGAGACACCTGCTGCTGGTGGTCAACGTTTTTGTTGTTCAAGAGAGAGACGGGGGGAGGGGAGAGAGAGAGAGAGAGAGAGAGAGAGAGAGAGAGAGAGAGAGAGAGAGAGAGAGAGAGAGGAGAGAGAGAGAGAGAGAGAGAGAGAGAGATGTACTTAAAAGGCTTCTTCTTCTTCTTCTTTGGGGGGAAGTCTCTTTCTTTGTTTCTTGTTTGTTTGTTTTTCTTAATCCTTGAGGGGAGGTTTCTTGGTTTGTTTATTCACTTATTTTATTTATTTATTCTTAATCCTTTAATCCATTGCGAGAAGGCTCTGTCAGCTTGCGCACCTTTCTGGGCGACGTTGTGTTATATGTTCGTTCAGCAGCCAGCTAGAGGCATTTGAGCACCGTGCATGATCACAGAACCCGTAATACACCTTGAGTAACGACGTTCGGCTGACAGTACGACACTAGGCTTTGGGCACTGATGTATGTTCTTTTAAATTCTGAGACGCTGTCGTCTGCACCAAAGCTTGAAAATAGTAAATCCTTCTCCAAATCTTTTCCGGCCCGCTGAGAGTTCCTGGAGCCGGAACACAAACCCTGATTTACTGGTGCAAGCAGATGCCAAGAGCTGACAGGAGCCATGCTCTTTCTGAAGCAATGCATGGTTATCCCTATAGTTCTCCAACAGATCCAAACACGTGAAAGGTTATAATTATAGTTCTCCAACAGATCCAAACACGTGAAAGGTTATAATTATAGTTCTCCAACAGATCCAAACACATAAAAGGTTATAACTGTAGTTCTCCGACAGACCCAAACACGTAAAAGGTTATAACTATAGTTCTCCGACAGACCCAAACACATAAAAGGTTATAAATATAGTTCTCCATCAGATCCAAACACATAAAAGGCTATAACTATAGTTCTCCAACAGATCCAAACACGTGAAAGGTTATAATTATAATTTTCCAACAGATCCAAACACATAAAAGATTATAACTATAGTTACCCAACAGATCCAAACACGTGAAAGGTTATAATTGTAGTTCTCCAACAGATCCAAACATGTGAAAGGTTATAATTATAGTTCTCCAACAGATCCAAACACATAAAAGGTTATAACCAGAGTTCTCCAACAGATCCTAGCACATAAAAGGTTCAAAAGAACGCTGTTTATAAGGACAAAACATAACATGTGAATTTTCGGGGTAATCCTTTTTAACAAGCTACAAAATGACACTTAAACAACAGTTAAACTATGACTCTCCATCTCATTTGTCATCTTTTTCACCGTTTACATGCTGTTTAAGGGTCGTTTTGTAGCTTGATAAAGAGAATTACCCCGAAAATTCGCATATTATGCATGTTTTGTCCTAATAAATAGCGTTTTTTTGTTTGTTTGTTTTTTAAACCTTTTGTGTGTCGGGATCGTGTTTTAGAACGCTAGCAGTCATTCTTGTTTCAGATTTACTCCAACAGAACTATACCGAATCGAGTGAGTACTCGTGGCATTTTGTTGCTGTGTGAACTGGAAATTTAGCATTGGCCGGAGAGTTTTGCCCAAAGTCCCAAAAGAAAGTGTCTACCCATGTAACTGGACTTGCTTGTAGAGACTTATGAAGAGGGAAGGCGAGAGGTTTTGTTGTTGTTTGTTTTGGTTTGTTTGTTTGTTTTGTGTTGTTGTTGTTGTTTTGTTTTGTTTTGTTTTTGTACTTATGAGTGATTAAAATTCACCTGCGACATTTTGTTGCTGTGTGAACTGGAAATTTTAGCACAGGCCGGAGAGTTTAGTCCAAAGTCCCAAAAGAAATTGCCACACATGTAACTCGACTTGCAGTACTCAAAGGAAACGTTCATGAAACACACTTTCAAAGAAAAAGATAGGGAAATTTCTGAAAGATCCGCAGCGTGAAGCGCATAAAAATGGGCTTTTCCAAGCACATACATACCATCTTAAAACTCTTACAAAGATGGTCCGAGCCAGGATCAAACCCTGGTTGGGTGGGGGCATGAAAAAGGGACTCGGTGGTGTGTTGGTTGGCACTGCATCGTCAGCCAGGGTTTGATCCTGGCTCGGACCATCTTTGTAAGAGTTTCAAGATGGTATGTATTTTCACTGAATGTTCTGAATGTTCACTCCTATTGTTATGGGCTTGAGGCCTGACAATAAAATAATCTTGTCTTGTCTTGACTCGGTGTTTGCGGATTTGCTTGTTGGTGTTGTTTTGTTGTTGTTGTTGTTGTTGTTGTTTGTTTGTCTCGAGGATTTAGTTTTTAACTCGAATTCACCATGTTTGCACCGGTACCTATGCTACTTATATAGTTTAACGCTCCCCTTCCCCTTAATCGTGTCAAATAAACCCAACCAAACAGTCTCTGGCATAAGAGCATTCTCTCTCTCTCTCTCTCTCTCTCTCTCTCCTCTCTCTCTCTCTCTCTCTCTCTCTCTCTCTCTCTCTCTCTCTCTCTCTCTCTTGATTTTCGCTTGTTTTTATGTTGTTTTCATGGTGTTTGATATAAAGATGCCCGTTGTTTCAAAATGAATTTAGTTAATTATACAGTCTTGTGAGCGTTTACTATAATAATAATAATAATATTAAATGCATTTCTGATGCGCCGAATCCCTCTATCACTATACATGCGTGAGGCTCAAAGCGCTATACGTGAAACGTTACAACAATAAACAACCTAATTTAATAATGCATTGCATGTCTCACTCTATCCTTCCTCATCTCCTGCATCCACACACGCGCACACACGCACCCCCCCCCCCCCACACACACACACACGCACCCCCCCCCCCCCCACACCCCCCCCCCCCCCACACGCACCCCCCCCCCAACACACACACATCGCACACCCACCCCCCCCCCAACACACACACACATCTTGCACCCTTCGCTCGCCTCCTCTCCAAGTCTCTCTCCATCCCCCCCCCCCCCCCCCCCTCCCCGAAAAGAAAAAGAAAAGAAAAAAAGAAAGAAAAAAGAAAGAAAAAATGTCGTTGTCTTTATAAGCTTAGCTTTGCTAGCTCATGCAATGATTTAGTTTTTCCATATTTACATGAACGTAAATAGAATGCTTAAATCCATAAAAGGTTCAAAAGAATGCAATTTATAGGGACAAAAATACAATCTGCAAACTGCAAACGCCTAGCAGTCCTTCTTGTTTCAGGTTAAATCTTTTGCTTAAACCGTCATGTCAGATAAGTGTATCTTTCCCCAACAAAAAGCACTATATCTATATATATCTGCTTCTCAACAGATGTGCGGAAGCCTGGATAATGCCTTTCTTGTCTCACGTGTTGTGAACCTACTTTGAGCCGGCCGTTAAAGGTATGTTTTTGTGCTGCGTGATCAAAGCTACAAACAACCGGAAATCTGTGACAGTGGACAATTTGAGACTCCAAGTTAGGTCATCGAAATTTATATCGACAAAAAGAAGAAAGAAAGAACAAACAAAAAAAAAGACTCGAAAAACAACTCCAACCCTTAAATAAAGGTTTTTTTTTTTTAATGCACTGTGCTCTCGACCTCGCTTATGCTTGAGCGATGATGACGAGGGATTTCTTTCAGGATTATTTGAGGTGAAATAATAATATCAAGATCTAAAACAGAGTTAATTAGCTCTCGAACGACGGCATGTGAATACAGTAACAGAGACCGGAATCGCCTGTGGTAGTCTTCTGTTGCTGCTGCGGGTCGAGCAATGATGAGGACTAAGAGAAACAGGGCGACGATGTTGATGATGTGGTCAGCACCATCGTCATTGTTGTTTGTTTGTATGTTTTGTTTGTTTGTTCGGGGTGGGGGTTGTGTGTGTGTGTTTTGTTTGTTTCTTTATTTGTTTTGTTTGCTTTGTTCTTTTTTGTGTGTGGTGGGTTTGGGAGAGCGTTGACCTCATCTAAGAATATGAGTCAAGAGAAACATAGTGCTGAAGTACTTAATCCCGCAGCTGACATCTTACGAAGAGCTCAGGAGCTGTCTCTCGGTGCGCGCGCGCGCGCGTTTGTGTGTGTGCGCTCGCGCGTGCGCGTGCGTGCGTGCGTGCGTGCGTGCGTGCGTGTGTGTGCTGTGCGCGTGCGTGCGTGCGTGCGTGCGCGTGCGTGCGTGCGTGCGTGCGTGCGTGCGTGCGTGTGTGTGTGTGTGTGTGTGTGTGTGTGTGTGTGTGTGTGTGTGTGTGTGTGTGTGTGTGTGTGTGTGTGTGTGTTGTCTTTGTATTTGTGAATGGTTTTCCTGGGGGGGGGGGTGGGGGAGAACTGGAGGTTTTTTGGGGGGTTAGGGGGTGAAGGCTTGGCAACCACGTATACAGCATATTCCAGGACTGGTCTCATTAATGATTTAAAAAGTGTTTTTGCCTCCCGGCGTTCTCGTCGGCAGATCGGCATATCTCAGCGAATCTTGATATTTTTCTCCAGAAGTCGGCACTGGGTTTCGACAAAGCACATAGAGACCAGGTCTGGCTGTGAGGCTTCGGTTCCCACTGCTTGTTTTTGTTTGGGTTCCAGCGATTGTCTTCGACTGGCCATAACGTTTTCTCTGGTGCCTCGTTAGACTGCGAAGTGTAAAAAGAAGACGGTAGGGTCTTTCCTGTCGTTTCTTGGCAAATTCAGAAAGGAAAGGGTAAAAAAGAAACAAGGAGAGAAGGGAAAAGCGGCACTACCTTATTTTTTGCTATCGCGAGTCAGCTATTTTCGTCAGTCATCTCCCACTGTCGGGTACTGCGGACGCAGAAAACTAATTGATCTATCTGTCTACTACTCTGTTTCTGATTTTCGTTTTGTCATAAGCAGTAAGAGGGTTGGTAAGTATGATGTAATTCATCAAAATTGATGAATTTGATGACTAAGTGTTGCTTGTGATTTAATCACAAGTAAAACTTAGTCATTATTCAAGACACACGTTTCTACCGCAAGGGCTTTAAAAAAAAAAGGTCACCTGGGAAGGCAGAAAACGTGGAGAATTCCTGGCAGTAGCTGAGGCATGCAAGTTTATATTCTGACTTAATTCTAGTTTAAGACAGGGAACATTTAATAGCTTAATGATTCTCAGCAGAGGTGGAACCTTAATTTCTGTGTCTACAGCAATCCAGCACGGGCCCTCATTTCACTTTCAGAATCATTTCTCTCACAAATACTGAACCAAAGATTATATCGTTCAAGGCTTACTATCGGAGAGGGATCACTCTGTAATGGATTTCGCTGTAGAAACAAAAACTGTATTGGAAGACAAGACAATTTCCTTCTGGCCAATCTAAATCTGCATATAAGCCGGCACGCGGGCGACGCCAATTGCTTTCGAAAGGCACACAGGCGTATAGCAACAACAACAAAATAAGCAACGAAAAAAATTAAAGGAAAAAGGGAAACAATCTTGGAAAGTTCAGACATGAAACGCGAGTACGTTTGATCTTTCTCGATTCTTAAAATAAGAAGTGTAATGTTCTTTTAGGTCTGAAGGGCTTTTCTGTTTCCTTCTTCCTGTTTGCGTTCATTTTTTTCTCTCTCTCTCTCTCTCTCTCTCTCTCTCTCTCTCTCTCTCTCTCTCTCTCTCTCTCTCTCTCTCTCTCTCTCTCTCTCTCTCGTAATTTTATGGGCCATTCACGAATTCGGCTACAAGGACTCACTTTTTTTTCCCTCGGCTTTCATGGCAAAGGGTCTAGCTGCCACTCACCTTTTTCTCTGGTTTGCATGGCAGAAGGTCTGTCATTCACGTTTTATTCCATCTGGTATAATAGCAAAGAGTCTGTCACTCACTTTTCCTCTGGCTTGTATGTGTGTGGCAAGGAGTGTACCACTCGCTTCTTCGTCTTACTTGAATGGCAAGGAATATGTCACTCTCTTTGCCCTCTAACCAGCATGGCAAGGTGTGTATCACTCTCTTTTTCATCTGGCTTGCATGACAAGGAGTGTATCGCTCACCTTTCTCTCTAGCTTGCATGGCAAAGAGTGTTCCATTCGCTTTTTCCTCTTTCCGGCATGGCAAGGTGTGATAATCACTCTCTTTTTCATCTGGCCTGCATGGCAAAGAGTGTGTCACTCTCTTTTTCATCTTACTTGCACGAAAAGGAGTGTGTCACTCGCTTCGTTTTTGCAAGGAGTGTACGTGCTACGTACCGCTCTTTTATCTAGCTTGCATAGCAAAGGAGTGTGCCACTCGCTTTATATGTATATGTATATTACATAGCAAGGAGTGAGCCACTCACGTTTTCATCTAGCCTGCATGGCAAGGGGTGTGTCATTCACTTTTTCATGTGGCTTGCGTGGAACTGAGTCTGTACTGACAAAGAGAAGTCTCAAACAATGACCTACCAAACCAACAAACTTCATCAACAATTAATGTACTAGGCGGCGGGAACGCGCTTCACTCACTTTCAAAGCACCTCTAGGCTTCAAGGGTCCTAGCTGTGACGTGAATCGTTGTCTTTTTTCTCCTTCTTCTTCTTCTTTTTTTCTTTCTTTTTCCTTCTCTCTCTCTCTCTCTCTCTCTCTCTCTCTCTCTCTCTCTCTCTCTCTCTCTCTCTCTCTCTCTCTCTCTCTCTCTCTCTCTCTCTCTCTCTCTCTCTCTCTCTCTCTCTCTCTTTTTATTTCTTGTCTTTTTTAACGTTGTGACGTTGTGACCACTCCTCTTCCTCATTATTTCCCTCTTCTTCTTCTTCTTCCTCTTCGCGTAGTTTTGTTTCTTCTTCTTCTTCTTCTTCTTCTTCTTCTTCTTCTTCTTCTTCTTCTTCTTCTTCTTCTTCTTCTTCTTCTTCTTCTTCTTCTTCTTCTTCCTCCTCCTCCTCCTCCTCCTCCTCGTTTTTTTTTTTTTCTTTTTTTCTCTCTTCCTCTTCTTCCTCCTCCTTCTCCACCGCCTCATCTTTCCTTCTTCTTCTTCTTCTTCTTCTTCTTCTTCTTCTTCTTCTTCTCCTCCTCCTCCTCCTCCTCCTCTCCTCTTTTGTTTTCCTCTTATTCGCCCTGATATAACCGTCCTGGTCGACTGGCATAAAAACGAAGTTACATACTCCTGTTTTTCCTCTGCTTCCTCCTCTTTTCCATAAAGTCTCCTCCTTCTCCTCTTCTTCTTCTCCTCTTCATTCCTTTTTTCTTTTCTTTTCTTTGTCTCCTCCTCCTATTCTTCTCTTTCTCCTCCTCCTCCTCTTCTTCTTCTGCTTCTTCTTCTCCTCCTCTTCTTCTTCTCTTCCTCCTCTTCTTCTCTTCCTCTTCCTCCTCTTCCTCCTCTTCCTCCTCCTCTTCTTCTTCTTTCTCCTTGACCCTCCTTTTACTCTTTCTGCTCTTTCTGTTGTTGTTGTTGTTGTTGTTGGTGGTGGTGGTGGTGGTGGTGGTACGTCACGGGAAAACTTCGATTCCCGAGGAAACTGTCATAATTTTGGTTTCACGCGTATTGCAAGCATAAGAAGTGGATTGTTTCGTGGTATTTCGATCGATCTAAATTAATGATACAACAGATTGTATCGCGCCGAAAGTCAGGCAATGATGCCTTTGGGGCAACCGTGAGAATTGTTGGAGTAAAACAGTTTGTTCTGGTGGAAAATGATAGCTGAAGCCAGCCTTAAGTTTCTTAAGAACGTCACCGCGAAGCATTTCGCTTGGCTGTGGAACGTACCGTTTCGTTCTCCGTGGGCTTTTCCAAGACGGTGTCAATTTATTAATTAAAGCAGTTAAAGCGGTGCGATGTAGTTTGCACTTAAAGCGGTGTGGTGTAGTTTAATGTTTGGTTGAAGAGTTAGCGCATGATGGGACGTTTTAAAAGCAAAAGTATGAGTAGCAGTCCCAAAGGATTTGCACTTCATGTACTTTATGCTCCGTGTTTTACTTGTGGGAATGTTTAAGGAATGTTTGCGTTATTGTCGTATTTATTTTATGCCTTAAACGACTGGGGAGCCAGACATTAAAGTAAACTGGCTTCTGTCTGTCTGTCTGTCTGTCTGTCTGCCTGCCTGTCTGTCTGTCTGTCTGTCTGTCTCTCTCTCTCTCTCTCTCTCTCTCTCTCTCTCTCTCTCTCTCTCTCTCTCTCTCTCTCTCTCTCTCTCTCTCTCTGTTACGTACTCTTTCTGCGTTTGCGTTTTTTGCTTAGCTCTACATTTAATTAAATTGTGGAATGCTTTATTGTAATTTTGATTGAACATTTTTTTGTGAATCACGAGCCTAAAGGCAATTTTTTTAAAATTTGTATTGTTTTGTATCGTTATTGTACAATTCTGAATACCACGTACGTATGTATAACGTAACTCTAGCATACTACGTCTCCTGTTGCCCACGGATCATTTCCAGACACACCTCGCCCTCTGTAGTTGAAAATTCCACCTTTCTGAACAATTCGGCAAGACATAATTATGACAAAAGTAAGCCACCTTTCTGGCCCCTTCGGCGAGACATAATTATGACAAGCTTTGTGAACTCTGCGGGGAGACATAATTATTATGACGATCCACTTTTATAACCTCTTCGACACAATTACGACGAT
Organism: Alviniconcha marisindica; assembly: GCA_018857735.1. Lineage (NCBI taxonomy): Eukaryota > Metazoa > Mollusca > Gastropoda > Provannidae > Alviniconcha > Alviniconcha marisindica. The sequence goes on along the minus strand of JABMCL010000190.1, from coordinate 263,392 downwards.
CCACCTTTCTGGCCTTTTCATCAACACATAACACGTAAAATAAGAATTTGTTTTCCCCTTCTGAATGACTCGACATACAAAACTTGAGAGAAAAAAATAACACAAGAAGTACATTTTAATCACTTGCCTCTTGTGTTCTGGTGATCCCGCCGTTTTTTGTCTGGCCATGACCGAGACATCCCCGAAACACCATTCGCGAAAGTCCATGTTGTTGACTCGGGCAACAGACGTTGCCCGGATGGTCGTGTTAAGAAACACAGGTCAGATCGCAAAGATATCTCAGCGCTTGGAAAATCCCACACGCGATCCGTCCTGCCCTGCCCCATAATGAGCAATTTCCGACCACTTTGGAACTCTCAAGATTGCTTTTGGAACTGTACCAATGTCTGACTGACAACGCTTGGTACTGTCTGTTCCTATGGCTATACTGTAAAGGAACAACATGCATGCATGGTGGTTACAGTACCTTTTACTGTACAGAAGATATGCCTACTACTGCTGTTGCTACTGCTAGAATTCAAGTTGCAGTAAATAATACGACTAGAAACAGTAGCAGTAGTAGTAGTCGTACTGCTATTGCAACTGAATTGTAGCAGTAGTAGCAGTAGTTTTGCTTCATGAACGCTCCTGCAACGAAAACATTTCAGTGCAGTTTCAATATCTTTATTGCACAAGAGCCACTACTTTTTACTACTACTACTACTATTACTATTACTGCTGCTGCTGCTGTTACTACGACTGTTGCTGCTGCTGCTGCTACTGCTAAAATTCAGCTGTAATAGTAATACGACTACTAGTAGTAGCAGTTGTCGAATTACTGCTACAATTCTAGTTGCAGTTTTGCTGTGTGAACGCTCCTGAAGCAAGGACTGTTTTTACTGCTGCTGCTACTACTACTACTACTGCTTTATGCAAAATGCTATACTACTATTACTACTGCTGATTTTCTGCGTGAGCGCGACTGCTATTACTGCAGCTGCAGCTGCAGCTGCAGCTGCTACTGCTGCTGCTGCTGCTACTACTACTACTACTACTACTATTACTACTACAACTGCTGCTCCTGCTGCTACTACTACTGCTGCTGCTGCTGCCGCTACTACTACTACTACTACTACTGTTGCTGCTGCTGCTGCTACTACTACTACTACTGTGGCTGATGCTACTAGTAGTAATATTACTGCTGCTGCTGCTGCTACTGCTACTACTATTACTGCTGCTGCTGCTGCTACTACTATTACTACTACTGCTGCTGCTGCTGCTACTACTGCTGCTGCTACTGCTACTACTACTACTATTGCTGCTGCTGCTGCTGCTGCTGCTGCTACTACTACTGCTACTTCTGATGATGATGCTCGTTAACACTGCGAGAGCCAGTGAGCATTATTCTTTGGGTGTGCATTACGGGTTTAGAATCGCTGCCGCCCAGTCTGACATCTTGATACACGAAGCAGCCAGCGGTGCACCTAGCCTAGGCGATTATCGGGTCTTAGCTTGCAGATGGTTTGCCCCCATTTTACCAGAAAGGATTATCCTGATTGACTCGCTTGAGCCTGACTAACTCGGCCCGGCTTTATCGGACAATCTGCCCACGTGACCGCATCTCGTGAGAGGCACGCGTGGATGAAACTGAAGCCCCGGATAAGCGAATCTCGGTGCTGAACAGTTGTACGTTCATTAGGGACAGTCTGATTAAGCGGAGTGTGGGGGGAGGGAGGGAGGGAGGAAAGGGGGGTGGGGGGGGTCTTAGTTAGCCTACTTCATTAGACGTGAAGGAAGAAAGAATTTACGCTATGGTGCGTGCCAGTTTTTGCTTTTGCAAAACAACAACAACAAAAGCTTTATTTTGTTTTTTAATCCTCCTTTTTTGTTTTCTTTTTCTTTTTTTCTTCTTCTTTTCTATGTTGTTGTTGCTGTTTTTGTTTCATTAATTTTAGTTTTTAGTGAATGTGTGTGTGTGTGTGTGTGTGTGTGTGTGTGTGTGTGTGTGTGTGTGTGTGTGTGTGTGTGTGTGTGTGTGTGTGGTGTGTGTGTGTGTGTGTGTGTGTGTGTGTGTGTGTGTGTGTGTGTGTGTGTGTGTGTGTGTGTGTGTGTGTGTGTGTGTGTGTGTGTGTGTGTGTTCGTGTGTAATTAGCAGAGGAACTTTAATATTTGCGTCCGCAATACCCCGCAGAGGCAGTTACAAACGAGAAAGGTTCATAAAACGCGAGTTTTGCAAAATCCTTCGATGAAAACGTTGGCTATCCTTATCGCTGTGGTGAATGCCCATGGAGTCCTTGTTGTCTCCACATCCGTCGTTATTTGGACCTCTTGCAGTTGTCACTTTTGAACTCCTGTCTGTTTGTAAAATGTGCTGTCGTGTTGTATATACTATGCTGGTGTGGGTTTTTGCTCCTGTACAGATACCCGGTGATATACCGATATGACGCATATAGCGATATGATTCAAACGACAATGGCTAATTGTCCTGTGTGTGTGTGTGTGTGTGTGTGTGTGTGTGTGTGTGTGTGTGTGTGTGTGTGTGTGTGTGTGTGTGTGTGTGTGTGTGTGTGTGTGTGTGTGTGTGTGTGTGTGTGTGTGTGTGTGTGTGTGTGTGTGTGTGTGTGTGTGTGTGTTCCAGATACCTGGCGATATGCCACAACCCGCAGTGGCGCATCACCACGCAGATGTCCCGCATCCTCATCACGTCCATCTGGCTGCTGGGCGCCGGGCTGCTGGTGCCCTGGGCCGTGTACTACGAACAGTACGTCGTGCAGGAGGGCATCCACATGTGTCACCAGATCTGGCCGGACTTCAGGTCCCAGCGAGCCTACTTCGTGGGAGCCATCTTCATAGGCACCTACGTCTTTCCCCTCTTCATCGTCCTCGTCTGCTACATCTGCATCGGCTTGCGGGTGTGGAACCGCCGGGCGCCCGGAGTGCCCAAGGACAACCGCCTGATCCGCCACTCCAAGATGAAGGTGGTGAAGATGCTGACGGTCATGGTGTCGCTCTTCGCTCTGTCCTGGCTCCCGCTGCACGCCATCTACCTCAAGCTCTACTACCACCCTTCCTTCGACCAGACCCAGCTGGAGTTCCTCTACAACGTCGCCTTGCCGATCGCCCAATGGCTTGAGCTCTCCAACTCCGGCATCAACCCCGTCGTCTACTGCTTCTTCAGCAGGAACTTTCGGCGCGGGTTTCGCAGCTTGTGCTTTTTTCGTCGCCGGCAGCGTCGCTTCTCTGGCGTGTATTCGAGCACGACCAAGTACATGACGATAGAGTACGTCAACGGCAACGTCACCATCAGTTTCCGACGAGGCAACAGGGAGGAGAGTTCCTCCACCATTTGAAGAACGCTGACGGAGAGGGCGTATCGATGGACGGCTCGTCGTGTGAACGCACTTCTCTGTCGATAGATGAAGTATAGGGATTAATTAACCTTTTCTGTGGCTACTCTTTAAATCCGCTGACCGAACGAGAGTATTTTCTGATGTATCACTCTGTCGAAGGCACCGAAGGCATCGGTCCAAGAGATCTGGTGCCGGATCCAGACTCAGACAGTATGGTGGACAGATGTGGAGCTGAGAGAAGGCGGCCTGTCACTGGAAACGGCTGGACGTAAAGCTGAAGACAGATGATGTGGCGAGTCTTTATAGAAAGCCTCATGTGCCTCCTGAACATCAGGATTCCTGACCTTTGGATGTGTCGAAGGACGGTAAAGACGAAGCTTTTTCGCAGCTCGAAGACATTAACAGAGAGATGTAGCGTTTGTTATTGTGCTATATATAGACATTCAGTTCATTTCATTTCAATAGCACTTTATTCATCCCACAAGCTGCAATTCCATCAGAACCCTATATTCCGCGGAACATTAAAAGTAAAATATCTTCACTTTAGTGCACGCTGGTAAAAATGGCTTGTATGCATTCATTTGTATTCGCTTTGTCTATCAGTGCAGAGGTTAGGTTATACAGCCTGTGTTTTACTGCGCCGAAAAACGACCGAGTTAGACGGCTACAGCGACGTTCAGAAGTATGTACGAAACGTTTAGAGACGTGTACACAGATTTGATGTCTCTCCTGGCATCCTCTGGATTCGCAAGACCCGAGAATGAACTATCTGTGAGACTCCTAAGTCGAAGGCTTACATTGGTTCTAAGCTTAAAACTCTCGGTCGCATTGTTTATTTTCGAACGTCGTGATCGAGTTTGACAAGCCGCTGAAAGGATCGGACCAGCTCTAATCGGCTGAACTGCATCGGGCTGATCAAAGGGGATGATCTCTTGGCGGCCTTGTCCAGCATGTGTATATAAACATGCAAACAAATCAGAGGATTGTGGGGGACGCGTTGGGGTTGACTGATTGATTTGTGATAATGATTTAAACCTAGTCAGTTGCGACATGCGTCATGTCATCAGGACGGTCGAGACACAAATCTTTTGATCACAAACAGCTGTCCGTGCCACATAATTATTGTTGTATGTTGGAGGAGATTATGAAGAGACAAAAAAAGCATAAATCAGAATGTACCTGAAAGGCAGTCGTGAGAAAGGCAGAGTTTCTGGCAGTGAGCGAAGTACGTAAAGCTTTAATCTGAACTAATCCGGGTTTTAAAAAAGAACAAAGAAAAAAAGAGTCTTTGATAGTCCCGGATTCTTTGATAGTCCCGGATTCTCAGTTCTCTGTGTCCGCGGGGCTCCACCGCTGGAGCAGATATTACTCCGTTGTTGTTGCTGAAGTTGTTGCTGCTGCTGCTGCTGCTGCTGTTGCTATGTTGGTTTGACACCGAGTTGAAGCTGGGAAGGGGGACCGAAAATGCTGGGGTTTGGGCTAACGCCACTCTGTCACCATCAGAATGATACTGCATACGGTTTCAAGTTGCAATTGCAGCTAAGTCTAAAAGTTTTCATTTTTTTATAATTTGATCCCCCCCCCCCTTATTCCCCCTCCCCCAAATGGAGGCCAGAAACGTCTGATTTTGTTCCCATGTCTGGAATCTCAGGGTCATCATTTGACTCCACTTTTCTATCCCCTCTCGTGTTCTTCCACCTAGTCCTGTTGCTATTTCTGTCCTGTCCTTTTTCTGCTAACTTCTCTCCACATCTTTACAGAAAATTCTCCAATATTTTTCGTTGAGTATTTCTTTGTATGGCTTTTGATGAGCATCTCTAGGAGATGATAGTAGGTGATGCGTGCAGCTTGCTGCCATGTGACACTGGTATTTGCCATTTTGTATTTATTGTTTCTGTTCGTTCCTTTTTCATCACTTATTGTTAAGTCTTATATTGATAAATCAGACAGCCAGATCGACGATACCAGCATGCGCAGCCTTATACATGTTTTGTTGTTTCTTTTAGAGTAATTTATAAGGAACTAAGTCTTAGAAAATTCCTGTTTGATGTTTGAATTTGCTTATTTTGCTTTATATCTGTGTTTGGACCGATTTTGTAGATTTGACTTGAGTAAGGTTTTTCGTATGAGAATGGTTGTGAAATATGTGTTTACTTATGACAGTGTGTGCTCGTCCTAGTGTGTGCGCTTGACGGGACGATAAAATCCAGTTTAACTAACCAAGAATAGCAATGTTAAGCGTACAAGTGGGCAAGGCATGCAAAAACAGCTGGTGCTTCGCCTCTAAATCGTAGTTTTGTCTGGATTCGGTACCCCGAAAGAACACGACGCGATTCCTTCCCGGACAAAGGAAATAAAGTACATACAGTCTGTGCATACTGGTTTCTGTGCTGCGAAGCGGAGCTGCAAAGTTGTTCTGTTGCACGGAAGCTGACGCGCATATAGAATGCATTAATTTCTGACTGCCATATCAACTGCATCGGTTGAATAAGTCAACGTATTCCGCTGTTTTGCCTTCGAGTGTTCTGTGAACAAAACACAGTCAACAGAGGCGAGAAATTTAACCCAATCTCTAGGTGATATGAGCTGCTACTTCGCCTTCTCTTTTCTCAAACGATCGACACGGAGGTTAGTGCTTGGAGCTCGTGTTCAGAACTGGAACAAGAGCTTTATCAATCAAATTAGTAGTAATAGTAGTCGTAATACGTTCCCGTGACTTTGAAATACAATCACTTGCGGAAGTAGCTTACTGATCAGCTGATCGTTTGACCTGAAGTCTTGCACATGCTGCATTTCCTTTGGAGCTTAAAAGAAAACGGTGCTTTAATTTTCTTCACCCACTCCTTTCGCCGCCTTTCTGGTCTTCTTCTACACAGTATGATTATGTGACTTAATCCCCCTTCGGCAAGCATCATTCTATCGGCGGTAGTCGTTTTGAAGTGGCGTGTACATGTGCATTATTGTTCTTGTATATTGTTAGCTGTCATATATTTATATTTAGTTATGTACTACTTTTTTGTACTTTTCATGTTTCCCCCCACTTAAACTTGAAAATGTCGGAGACTGTTGTAAAGCGCAGTGAGTTTGTGCAGATGAGAGAATGGCGCTATACAACAGTTATCGCAGTAAGAGAATAGCGCTATATACAACAGTTATCGTAGATAAAAGAATAGCGCTATACAAAAGTTATGTATATCGTTATTAAGTGAAGAGGTTTGGTGCCAGCTGTGAGTCAAGTTCTCATTTTTAACATGTAAATGTAATGATGTGTGGAAATGAAGGCGATGATGGTCTGAGACGAAAGCTCATCGCCGTTTCAACCAAAGCTGTCAGGCACCAGTGACGTTTAGGAGGGTACGTCTGCTGTCTGTATAGTTTGTCTTGTAAACTGTGGTGTACACTTACCTTACACTCGTTGTTGTGTTGACAGACACCTTTATGAGTTTGCTGCTATGACGGTTTTACAGTTGCTCTGTTGATCAGAGGGACGATAAAATAGTTCACGTTAATGTGTAAAGTCCGATAATATCAAACGCTTGTTTTAAATCTACGTTCCACAGAAGCTGATGAAAACTGCTGTGCACATATTTCTGTTAACTGTATTTGACTAAACGGAGAAACTTACCATCAATTTTGCCTAGCTTTCTTTCTGAATTTTGTCTCATTCTGGCTGTGTGTTGTTTTTTCTTCTTCTTTTTTCTTTTCTTTTTTTCAGTGTTCCAGAGTTATATCTGACATCTAGCTTCATTGTATAAATGAAGTTGGTTGTCTGTACCTGGTCCTCTATTGAGCAGTGGAACTTTTCTGCAAGTGTGGCTCCTTGGGGACAGTGTTGTGTCCGTGCTTCCTTGTGCAGATATTCTATTTGATTTAACTCTTAGGTAAACAACCATTCATCTGTAGCTTCAAAATGCTTGCCTATAATTATAACTGTACAAGAGTAAACGTGCCTCAGCAAGTAGAAGAGTCCTGGTGTGACCCTGTGCGGTTGACAGGATGATAAAGGTCCAATCAGTGACTAACTGCGAGTAATAAATGAGAGAGAAATTTTGACCATTAAATGACGTATAGGCAGCAGAGTTAGAACATCCTGCTATGAATACTTAGGACTCACCCCGAGATGTGATATATTTATAATAATCATCATTAAGTATTCATACGAGGACGATGATGGATGTGGTTGTGATGACTTCCAGCAGCAGCTATTTTTTGGCGTAGAAGAACCAATAAAAGTTGGCACATCAATCTGCCTCAGAGAAAGTGGTAGGCATACGTATATATACTAGGCGATTTCTTGTGCCAAAACGCCCGCATATTCGTTATCTGGTTTAGTTCAGCAGCTGTTTTGTGTGTGTTGATTATCCTTTATTTGCAATGTTCCAGCCAGACTAGGGTCTGTCAGTGTGTGTGTGTGTGTGTGTGTGTGTGTGTGTGTGTGTGTGTGTTGTGTGTGTGTGTGTGTTGTGTGTTGTGTGTGTGTGTGTTGTGTGTTGTGTGTGTTGTGTGTGTGTGTGTGGTGTGGTGTGTGTGTGTGTGTGTGTGTGTGTGTGTGTGTGTGTGTGTGTGTGTGTGTGTGTGTGTGTGTGAGCGCGCGTCAGTGCATGTGTAGTTCTTTAAAGGGGGATGTCATACATTCATGACCATAAGTGGTTCAATTTTGAAACAGGACCTTATATGACCCACTTACCCATATCCTGATTGAATATTTAATTAAAAATGCGCAGCGAGCTTGTAAAATTTTACGGGATATAGCGCTATATAAGAGTTCTTCTTATTATTATTATCATTTTTTAAAAACACCCCAGCTAGCTGCTTTGTCAACTTACAAAGAGAGCTGCTGGGGAAGAGTGCTAAAACACCACCTTTCTAACGGCGGTGGCAGAGACGTCAACTCTTTGAAGTCAGAGTGGCACTCTTTAGGTTTCTTGTTGATTTTCGTCATAGGAAATGGCTTCGAAATTTCAAAAGAGAGTATTTTAAAAAGAGCTTTATCCTCTATCCCCCACCCCCCACCCCCCACCCCCCACCCCCACCCCCAGGCCATGTTTAGATAATATCCTCTCTGGGGCGGGGATAGCTCTGTGGTTAGAGCGCCGGACTCGTGATCGAAAGGTCGCGGGTTCGAATCCCTGCAGGAGCGGCGGGAGAATTTTCTTCTCCAGGGTCAACTTTCTGTGCTGACTCTTATTTCGGTATCCGTTCCACCCCCATGTTACCGCAGTAGCACGTAAAAGACCTCGGTCATTCTGCCAAAGATGCAAGTGGCAGGTTACAGCTAAACACGCATACACCTTACGTATGTGGCTTTGCATGAAGTGACATGGTGCATGGTTGTATGGTGTACACAGAACGCGCCGAGATGGCAGCAGTTTCATGTGGCACCAGCCATGCCAGCGCTGTAAGTACACCACTTCGGTGGATATTCAAAAACGCGCTATAAAAAGCTAGTCACTCATGTAGAATCACATGCGAGCGCAGTGAGTCTACCCGAGAGCGGAGAATAGCGCTATATAAAAGCGATCAATAATAATAACAATAATAAATAAAAACCATCTACTTGTAAGGTCAGTGGCTAAGATCTAGGTCAGTCGTCCACGTGAAATTATGCCTAAAAGCCCTGGAAACAGGAACCGGAACTATAGTGTACTGTTCATCCCGCTTGCTGCATCTTGGAAAAGATAATTGCCTTGCTTTACGAGAGAATTCAGACAGACTGACTGAGAGACAGACCAGACAGAAAAAGAACCCGTAACAACATATGACGAGCCACATGAGTGAAGACTTTCCTTTCTATCGTATGTCTTATTAGTGAGCTTGTTAAGACGATAAATTGAGAAGCAGTTTGCAAACTGGGGTAGAAGCATGCAGGGTTTTTTTAAACTGTGTAGTATAGCATAGGGAAATTGACATTTTAAATGGAAGGAAGGTTGAAGGTAAACTTTTTAGGTCACCGTGACCTTGATAATTTAGGTCACCGTGAAAAATCATATGGTATTCAGATATTCTCAGTATCTCTGACAGTTTCTGTTTTTAAACCCCAAGTGCAATACTAGTAACTGTACAATGGTTGCACTTTACAAAAAAAAAAAAAAAGTTTAAGTGTTTTAAATGTACATTATGATGCTAAAAATAGCCGCACATGTGACTACATGATACGTTATGCATCAAAATTGGATACTGTCTTGTTGTTTTATGATTTGGTTGACCAAACGTTAATGCTTTTTGTCACCCACCAGAAGCATTTGAAAGTAAGAGTATTTCAAATCATAATAAAGTGGTACGTTTGTGATGTAAAGTGATTGCTAATGACTGCTGTGCCTGTGTTGTCTAGGCCGCAAGCACCTTATGCACACTGGCTATGTATCACTTTCAAAACTACCTAGAACAAAGTTTAACTGCATACATTTGAACTTATATTCTTTACACACACAAAAAAGAAAAAGTTTGTCGATCGTGTGGAACAAAAGGTCACAACAAATCCGAAACTAGGTCAAAATCGTAAAAGTAGGTCAATTGGAGGGGGAAAAAAGACTTATAATTATCTTTTGATTGTGTTCATTGTAACGTTATATTCTTTACAGAAAAACACAAGGTTTGTGGATCGTGTGGAACAAAAGGTCGCAACAAATCCGAAACTAGGTCAAAATCATAAAAGTAGGTCAACTGAAGAAGCAGATTTATAATTATTGATTGTGTTCATTATGGACGGGCGGTGGATGTATGAAATGGTGATATATGTGTTTTAATGGAACCCTCGAACAATCTGCAGACTATCAATTCAGAAGTCGCAATCCAGTGTTCCGACAGGACAGAGTAAATTCGTAACCTGAACAGAAATGAAGTTGCAACAACTCACACAAAATCGGCTGGAAGATTCGAATGCTGTCATCAAGCTAGTCTGCATTGCAGTCTCCTCCAAAGTAGCATAAGGCAGTACATGGGAAGTTGGCAGCTGCACACTTGCATCTTGTTTTACAGTCTTGTTTGCAGCCACAGTGCATAGGCTCGTAGTACGAGTCCTCATGCTGACGAAGTGTTGTCCGTAGTGGCTTCCATGGTTGTCCTTGGTCCATCCCCAGACGGATGGAGATGGCAATCTTGGTGGTCTGTGGAGATATATGTGTTGATGGCTTTGCATCGTTGGGAGAACAGCTTTTGCCTTGCTGCATTCACTGTTGTCACTGCACTGTTCTTTTCATACACGAACACAACAAATTGCTCAATCTTCTCAAATGCATCTTTTGACAGATTCGCTTTCTCAGTATCAACTTCTAAAAAATCCAACGCCACTGTAGGGAATGTAGTTCATGTGTTTCAGGCCTTTAGTTTTTCCGTTCCAGCCAAAGAATGAGGCCGTGTCACAATCAGTTACAGCGTGAAAGGCAGGCAAAGCTCTTGATTTGTCTGAACCAAGACTTGAAGCAATCGCGTGGGCTGCAGTGTATCTGAAATGTTTTCCAGTCCCAAATGCAACCCACAGCTCTTCCACCTTTATTTCATCAACAACAGAGATTGCAAGTACAACAACGTCATTGTCAGCGACTCGTATTATTATCTTCTTCTGCAGCATGAAGAAATACTCGTGTGTCGGCCTCTTCCGTGGGTGCATCCACTCATATGGTTCAGGTCTACTTCTGTGGATGATGAGACCACGCTGTCACCGCAAGTGGAGACGAGTATTTTGCGAGAAACTGGAGTTCTTTCAATTTGGGGGGAAAGAAAGCAAAACAGGTCACTCTTGTTCTCATCGTTCTTCAAGAAGCTCTTCCAGGGAATGATGCCAAAGGTAAGACCTTACGACGATGACCTTGGCCCCGTTTGCTTTTTGTCCCGGCCTTCAAGCTGTCTGCGAGATAAACGTCCCAAACAATATCCAACCGTCGAACACTCTGAAGTTGTTCAAAAATGTAAGGCAAGAAAACACTGTTGCTGTAGTCCTGGAAAGTGTTTAATGTCCTGGGGGAGAGCATTTGAGCAACAAATGCACCATCAAGGATCATCACATCTGCTTCAGGTGTGCGGTCTGCAGCAAGGTATGTATCAGTGTCTTTGCTGATCAGTTATTCCTCTTCCTGCGTACAAGGTTCAAGCTCAGTTCCACTGATAAATCAGAAAGCTCTTCAATAGCGATATCATCGGTGACAGGGTCAACCGTCTCTTCATAATCAGTGTTATTTGTTTCATCTACCAGGACTTCTTCCTCATCAGCATTTCCAGAACCAAGAGGGCAGCGTTCAAGACACTTCTGCGAGTCTGCCTTTTTACCTGTCCGCATATCACCCTGTTTGCTCAATCCGGCGGTGTTGGCTGGTTTTCGTGCCTGAAAAATTCTGGCAGAATTCCTTTCCTTGCAATGTAAAGCCGCGAAAACAACGAGCAGCCGTTACGGAGGATTGTCAGGGAAGATTTCTGAGCCTTCCGTTGTTCCACAAACACATGCAGTTTGTTCTTTCGCAGAGGCTTTTTGATTGGTTTTGTTCTCTTTTCGAGCCTTTCCTCAACAAAGTTGTTATATTGCTGTATCCCAATGGTGATGACTGAGCTAACTGCAGTAATGGCAGCCGCGTCTACAATGACTTTGGAGTCCAGGGCGAAGAGGCATCCTCCATCGTCTTCAAATGGATTTCCAGCTTTCTCAAAAGAAACAACAAGAGCTTGAACGTTTATCTCAGCTGAAGGCTTTTTGCGGTGCATGGCTTTGCTCATGGTGATCCATGCAGTCTGCACTTTTGGATGTCATGCTATGGTCAAAGCTTTTGAGCAAACGAGCGATCTGTGGCCCAGCAGTCACCCACCGTCTCAAAGCACCCGGATTGCTGGCAAGTCCTATTGCACCTCCATTTCCTTTCACCATCGCATTGCACTGCTCATGTGCTTGTTCATGTGCTTGTGCACAACAAATCCACCATTGCAAAAGGCTTGATACACTGATGGGTGCCTCCGAGTTGACACATGTCACAAAGGTACACTGATACCCATGTGGCGTAGTTGATGTCGTCAAGGGCAAAACAACAACAACAACATGGTAACAGCTTTGTCAGTGTCTGTATGAACTGGTTGAAGTATGCAGTTTGGATGGATTGAGTGAACTGAAGAATGCTCAGCTCCAACTCCAGCACACAGCTCCAATGTGGAAACTTTGGCTGCTCCCGATGTTTCTTGGACCAGTCTTCAAATGTCTCATTTTTGTCCTCCCTTTTCTCAAATGCTCTGTGCTGCTAAATGTAGAGTGCAGCAGCAGTGAAGTTTCATGCCAAGGTAGAATAGAACGGGTGTCTCTTTTGTTTTTGTATGGCGACCAGTTTGTGTCTGGGTGTCTTGTTTTTGTGAACCATACTCGTTTTTGCTATTGAATATCATCAGCTGGGAGATTGTTGATGCAGCCTGTGTTTGAAAAGACCCTCCAGAACATCACCCCTCTGTTCACACCACACACACACACACACACACACACACACACACACACACACACACACACACACACACACACACACACACTGTGTGTGAGCTTGACCATAGACAGATCTGAATGGAATTTATTTTCTCGAAACGATTTAAAGTTGGACTTCTCTGACTTCAAACAAGTCTGTGACATCATTGTAAACAATTTATTCATGAGAGGCATAACACAAATCGGCATTATTATGACCACAACTACTAACCATACACTTTACAATATCGCTTTCGCACGCGCAGACCTGATCCCTTTATGACAGATACTGTCACAATTCTAGCACCAAAACGAAATCGCCTTCCTTCTCGCAGACTATACATGGAACGTATTACAATAAATCGTGAGGATGAACTATTTATCTGGGTGCTGAAAGCAGGTTTAACATGCGTCGTGTATTATCAAAGTCAGGCCGACACGGCTGCTGAAGCAGACGACCTCAGGGTAATATCCAAGGAGGCACTCGGAAATTCCTGGGGCATTTTAAGTGCTATTCTGGGTCACAAATACCATCAGAATCATCCAGAGAGAAATGTGCAGCCGAAAATTGAGTTTGATCACGTATGTGTCTTTCCGTATGCGTACGCGCCATCGATGTTTGATCTAGATCTAGTTTCCGAGTGACGACTTGCACGCGTCCGCCATCTTGGTTGAGTGGAATGTGGGTATTTTTTTTCTGTGGTGCACCACACTTGTCATAATTGACTTTTCCTATTTTAAACAGTATGAAAAAAATCAATATTAATTTCCACAAGTAATAAAAACGTTCCTTCCATTTCATTTATTCATCAGGCGTATCAAAACTACAAGATCTAGTGATTCATTTGCTTCTACCCAAAATGTCAAACTGATTTGTCTTAACAAGCTCACTATATACGATCGAAAGAAACGAGAGACAATGAAGCCAATTGTGCAAAGGGTTTGACTGGAGAATCTGCATGTACACATAGGCGAAAGTAGAGATCTGCCCGTAAATGGAAAATAAAAATATCTATGTGGTATGAATAATTATGAACAGCAACAAGGAGAACCAATTAATTTGCACCTGCCGGGTATTAGCACTAGATTATGTAGATTGAGAGAAAGAGAGGGGGATATATGAGTGGGTGTGAATGTGTGTGTGTGTGTGTGTGTGTGTGTGTGTGTGTGTGTGTGTGTGTGGTGTGTGGTGTGTGTTGTGTGTGTGTGTGTGTGTGTGTGTGTGTGTGTGTTGGTGTGTGTGATCGATGAGCTGCATTAGTAAGAGACCTCTTTAATTAAAATTTTGGTTGTGCATTAATGTATGAGGTTGAACGATAACTTACTTCCCGCTGGGATGAAATATATTCTTCATGTTGCTATTGTTAGTAACCAAACGGATTTGGTTAGCTACACCTGTTTAACGTTAAACTGTCCCCGAAGAGGTGCTGGCTAGGGCAAGACTTCAAGAGGTTTGGAGTCAGAAGGAACATATATACCTAAAGCTACACTGTCATCAAGAAACTGGTTCTTAATCAAGTTGGGCAGCGATGTCAGCACAGTTTGCTATTTCAGTGTGACTGTAAGCAGGGCAAAGTCGCTAGACAGTATCCATGAGCAAAGTCACTAGACAATGTCCATGGACAAAGTCACTATACACACTGTCCAGGAGCAAAGTCACTATAGACAATGCCCATAGGCAAAGTCACGATAGACAATGTCCATGGGAAAAGTCACTAGCCAATGTCCATGGGCAAAGTCACTATAGACAATGCCAGGGGCAAAGTCACTGTAGACAATGTCCATGGGCAAAGTCACTATAGACAATGTCCATAGGCAAAGTCACGATAGACAATGTCCATGGGCAGTCACTAGACAATGTCCATGGGCAAAGTCACTATAGACAATGTCCATGGGCAAAGTCACTATATGTAGACAATGCCAGGGGCAAAGTCACTATCTATAGACAATGCCAGGGGCAAAGTCACTAGACAATGTCCATGGGCGAAGTGAAAAGTCCATGAACCACAAACGTGATTTTCCAGACGAACACACTGTCTACATGTCTGTTGCGCGCTCTTTTCAAATGTTAAAAATGTAAACTTAGAATGTACGTGTCTACTATCAGTGGTAAATACAGTACGATACTGACTTGCTTTATATATATATATATATATATATATATCAAATTGTCTGTGCGCTTCAGTTACAGACTAAACCTTTCAAAAGAGCAGACAGCTCCGGGCTCGAATTTCTTCGCAAATGAACTGTCTTTTGGGACTCCTTTTTCGCCAGATTACGTTGAGATCTCTTTCTGTCTTTAAAATCTCATTCTGCGATTGGAAGAAGTGCTTTAAATCGGAATGGTTTTCGAACTAATGAAAAAATGAAACAGATATTCAAAAAGCCAACCAGCTCGCCGATTAGAACGAAAGTCTGGAACGGTTATTACATGAACGTGTTCGTGTCTTTCTTTCTTTTCTCCTTCTTCTTCTTCTTCTTCTTCTTCTTCTTCTTCTTCTTCTTCTTCTTCTTCTTCTTATTATTATTATTATTATTATTATTATTATTACTATCATTAATATTAATATTATTATTGTTGTTGTTTTGAAATAGTTGGCGACAGCTGTCTCTGATCTAACGTATTAGACATGAAATAGATTATGTGGACCATTCTTATGAGATAGTTCAGCGCGGATCACGAGATCCAAAACGAGATTGGGCAGAGTGTAAATATTGTTATCTAATCTCACTTTCCATCTCGTGACCCGCCGTAACCTCAGTAGTTCAACAATAACCCCAGAGTTCAATAATAACCCCACGCTCACGCAGTGGAGTGTTTTGTCTCAATGACAGTTTTGGTTCACATTGCTGATCACTTTAGCCCAGTGAGAGATTTGCCCAATGAGCGCTTTTGACTCAATGAGAGGTTTGGCTTACAGAGTGATTTATCCCAATAAGAGTTTTTGCTTACATCGTGGGGCGATTTGTCCCAATGAGTTTTGGCTTACATAGTGGAGCGATTTATCCCAATGAGAGTTTTGGCTTACATCGTGGAGCGATTTGTCCCAATGAGAGTTTTGGTTTACATAGCGGTTTGTCCCAGTGAGAGTTTTGGCTTACATAGTGATTTGTCCCAATGAGAGTTTTGGCTTACATAGTGATTTATCCCAATGAGAGTTTCGGCTTACATAGTGATTTATCCCAATGAGAGTTTTGGCTTACATAGTGGAGCGATTTGTCCCAATGAGAGTTTTGGCTTACATGGTGGACCGCTTTTTCCAAATGAAGTTTTGGCTTACATAATGGAGCACTTTATCCCAGTGAGCGTTTTGGCTTACATAATGGAGCACTTTATCCCAGTGAGCGTTTTGGCTTACATAATGGAGCACTTTATCCCAGTGAGCGTTTTGGCTTACATAATGGAGCACTTTATCCCAGTGAGCGTTTTGGCTCACACAGTGGAGCGGTTTGTCCCAATGAGTTTTAGCTCACATGCTTGAGCGGTTTATCTTCAATGAGAGTTTTGGCCCACGAACTGGAGCGGTTTGTCCCGGTGAGAGTTTTGGCTTACATAGTGAAGCGTTTTGGCCCAGTGAGCGTTTTGGCTCTCACAGTGAAGCGTTTTAACTCAGCGGGCGTTTTGATTCACAGAGTAAAGCGTTTCAGTCTCATCGGTCGCAGGACGGAAAGAAGTGGATCTGAATCCAGTACCGACAATCCATGTTGTGCAGATATCGTGTGTTAACTGGCGAAGAACAGGAGGAAGATAGAACTGGTTTGTACACGTCAGTATGTCCACTACGCTGACAGAAAGCGAGCACTGTCCTCACTGGAGCTCTCACATCACGTCGGCTTATAGATATGAAAACAGCAATACACGTAGATTACATCCGTTCCAAGAATGCGTCACAAGCTTTCTTCGATTAATTCATAGTGATTGGTTACTCTTTAGTTAATAAAGCGAGAGGAGAGAGGGACTGGGGGGAAGGAGGGAGGGGGAGCGTGGGATTGGGGGGGGGGGGGGGGGGGGGGGGGGGGGGGGGGGGGGAAGGGGGGAGGGCGTTAAATATTAGGACAGGGGAACGGTGATCATACTTTACAATACATAGAATTATAGAAAACATCACTGTCTAAATTTCGCAGTATACAAATGGAGCTAAAAAGATATACGCCACCAATTTGCAAATTGTGTGTCTGTGTCATAATAAAGAAGCATTCTTTTGAAGCTTTTGTGCCTTTGGATCTTGAAAAGAAATAATTAAAGACAAATGTGGATCTGAAATCGGAGCAGAAATATATATATATAAGAGGTGGAAAGATGGTTGATTTAGGGTTAGAATTAAGCCATTACCCCCAGAGGGGGCGGGGGGTGGGGGAGGCGTTAAAACGGCGTTAAGCGAATGAAAGAAAATGGCAATACAACGGATATTCAAACGAAATTCTAACAAAACTGGAGATTAAACTATGGCGCATTAAACACACCTAAACTAAAACAGCACAGAGAGAGAGAGAGAGAGAGAGAGAGAGAGAGAGAGAGAGAGAGAGAGAGAGAGAGAGAGAGAGAGAGAGAGAGAGAGAGAGAGAGAGAGAACACTGGATAATCTGAAACAAAAATAGTATGAAATGTATATATCTCCAAAAATAAAATGAATTGTAAACATAGTATGAAATATGTATCACACGACAGTGTGCCAAAAGATACGCTGGCAGTTTAAGTGTTTTTAAATGCACGCAGCTACTCTGCAACATTGACCGTGTTCAAATTTAAAGTTACCTGCATGCCAAGGTTGTTGACAGTGATGATACTGGGGATTTCTTTTTCTTCTTTTTTTTCCCCTGAGAGAAGAAGAAAAAAGTCTGCACGTTTCACATTTTTGTTTGCCTTTGGTCTCATCTTACGATCTCGATGTTCGATCATTCACATCCTCTGATTACTTTTCATTTCGTTTTGTTGTTGTTTGGTTGTTGTTTTTCGGTCTTTCACCCTTTTATATCGTTCTTTTTCCTTCCTTCCTTCTTTCTTTCTTTCTTTCTTCTTCTTCTTCTTCTTCTTCTTCTTCTTCTTCTTCTTCTTCTTCTTCTTCTTCTTCTTCTTCTTCTTCTTCTTCTTCTTTCTCTCTTTCTTTTTCTTCTTCTTCTTCTTTCTTCTTCTTCTTCTTCTTCTTCTTCTTCTTCTTCTTCTTCTTCTTCTTCTTCTTCTTTCTTTTTCTTCTTCTTCTTCTTCTTCTTTTCTTCTTCTTTTTCTTCTTCTTCTTCTTCTCTCTTTCTTTTTCTTCTTCTTCTTCTTCTTCTTCTTCTTCTTCTTCTTCTTCTTCTTTTCTTCTTCTTTTTCTTCTTCTTCTTTTCTTCTTCTTCTTCTTCTTTTCTTCTTCTTCTTCTTCTTTTTTTCTCTCTTTCTTTCTTCTTCTTCTTCCTTTTCTTCTACTTCTCTATTTCCTTTTTTCTCCCCTCTCTCTCTCCTGCTCTCTCTCCACATTCTCTCTACCCACCTGTCTCTCCTCCAGCTCTCTCTCGCTCTTGCTCTTTTCTTTTACAATTTTTTTTTTTTTTTTTTTTTTTTGCTTGGCGTTTGTTTCCACATACCTCCGCTCCCGCCCCCTTCCACCTACCCACCCCCGCACCTCCACCCTATCTCAGTTTGACATTCTGAAGGGGTAGTTTCAAAGCAAAATAATCAACATCGATATTAAATAGGACATAGACTTGTTTTTAAACCATAGTAAATACTATATATATATATATGAATGACATTAAAGAGTATGAGATAGTTTGCTTTCTTTTTTAGTTGTCTTATTTCTCTTTATTCCTTTTTTTCCCTCTCTCTCTCTCTCTCTCTCTCTCTCTCTCTCTCTCTCTCTCTCTCTCTCTCTCTCTCTCTCTCTCTCTCTCTCACAAGGCGATCTGTTTCCATGTCTTTCTTTCCCTGGGTTGCTTTCACTCCATTTTTTCAAAGAAAAATCGATAACGTATCATTTCCATCACGTAGACGTCTGTCTGGTGCTGTTACTTTCTAATTTACTTCATACAATGGTCCTTTATACCGTCCGACAATAGACCCAAAACTTCTTTGGACATCAACTTTCGGTTGCAGACATCTGAACTTTTCTGTAATCAGCGAAGTGGTACCAAGTCAGAAAATAGAGAGTAAGTTTGTCTGGTGCAATTTCAGCTCCTGTTATTAATTTTGTCGCAGACCGAATAATCAAAATGGCCTATCATCTGAGTCGCAACGCTGCGATCCGCCAAGCAACTTTAAGTTGTCCGTTTTCCAGGAAGGAGACCTGGCCTAAACGTACAGACACAATAGCTTTACAAGTGAATAGCTGACAGACCGAGACTGCTACTGTGCTCGGTTTAGTCAGTATATATATATATTTGTAAGGCACTTACACACATACACATACACACACACACATGTATGCACGCACGCACGCACGCACGCACGCACGCACGCACGCACGCACACACACACGCAAAAATATATATATATATAAAAACAACCTAGAGCAGAATAAACACACTACAACTCTTCATTCAACATCTTTCTCATCACTGCCATCACATACACACGCACGCACGCACGCACGCACGCACGCACACACACACACACATACACACACACACATAAAGATATATATATATATATATATATATATATATATATATATATATATATATATATAATATATATATATATATATATATATATATATAAACAACCTAGAGCAAATTACCCTACTGATTAAATAAACACACTACAACTCTTCATTCAACATCTTTCTCATCACTGCCATCACATACACACACACGCACGCACGCACACACACACACACACACACACACACACACACACCACACACACACACACACACACACCACACACACACACACACACACACACACACACACACACACACACACACACACACACACACACACACACACCACAGCACGCACGCACGCACGCACGCACGCACGCACGCACGCACGCACGCACGCACGCACGCACGCACGCACGCACACACACACACACACACACACACACACAGGCAAAGCATTCAGAATCCAGAGGAGAAAAGATGGGTCTCGAGGGCAGATGTAAATGATGCTACGGAAGAAGAGTGTCGGAGAGAGTACGGTTAGATTGTTTCAGAGTAATGGTGCTTGACAGAAGAAGGCGCGTCGACCAGAATTAAGACTTGAGGTGAACGGATGGAAGACGAAGGAATCGAGTGTCGGCAGACGAAACGGAGCCAGCGAGACGGAACATACAGCTGGATGAGATCAGAGATGTCGTTAGGGAACAGCACGCACAATTCAGCGTTAAGAATTAGGACTCGATCGCAGCTGAACCAGTTTATGAATTATTCTCTTTCCCCAAGGCCCTAATTACAGCACGTCATTATGCGGGTGTGTGGCAGGAGAACAGTCTCTGCACATGTAAGTGTGCAGGATTTAGATGTCTGCTGGTTCTGAAGCTGAAAGCCTGACGAAGCTGAAAGAAGCGACGAAATAATGGATTGGTAGCTAGGCGTATTGTGTATATAGCAACTGTTGATTGGTCGTGGACATTCATGTTTATGTTTTTTGTTTTTGTTGTTTGTTTGTTTTTTGTTGGTTTTGGCGGTGGTGATGCTGCATGGTAGAGGGGGGGGGGGGGGGGAGGGGTTGTTGTTGTTATGTTGGGGGAGGGTTTATTTATGTTGTTTTTGTTTTGTTTGTTTGTTTGTTTGTTTGGTTTTTGGTTGGTTTTGGCGGTGGTGATGCTGCATGGTAGAGGGGGGGGGGGGGAGGGGGGGTGTTGTTGTTATGTTGGGGGAGGGTTTATTTATGTTGTTTTTGTTTTGTTTGTTTGTTTATTTGTTTGTTTGTTTGTTTGTTTTACATTGCTTTGATTCGGTCCTTATTTGAAGGCCAGGTAGCCTCGTGTCTTCTTCTGCTTTATTAGAAGGGAAGTCTGGCGCATCTTATTTGTATGCATTCTTTGCATGACGTACATGGCTCGAGCGAGTGAAGTTTTTGCCAGAGAACAACTATAC
This sequence comes from Alviniconcha marisindica, assembly GCA_018857735.1. NCBI lineage: Eukaryota > Metazoa > Mollusca > Gastropoda > Provannidae > Alviniconcha > Alviniconcha marisindica. The sequence goes on along the minus strand of JABMCL010000190.1, from coordinate 242,612 downwards.
ATTCATACAAAATAATATAAACAATAAAGTTCTGTTGCAGTATTTGTATCACTAACTGCCTCTGTCGTTAAGCTTCCTCGCCGGCTATTTCGCAAACACGTTCGCATTCTTG
>JABMCL010000190.1:157500-235000 GCA_018857735.1 Alviniconcha marisindica | reverse complement strand
GTAGCATGAAGAATGAAAGAAAGAATTACGTACATTATCATGACGAAAGAAAGATTTACGGACCTTATCATGAAGAAAGAATTACGTACATTATCATAAACAAAGAATTACGTACATTATCATGAAGAAAAAAAATTACGTACATTATCTTGAAGAAAGAATTATGTACATTATCATGATGAAGAAAGGGAGAGAAAAAAATGAAGTATATTATCCTGAAGAAAGAAAGAAATAGAACTTAACAAGCGTGGACTCATATGCCTCTAACAAACCAGAAACAGCCATTTGAGTAAGCCTATAAGCGTAATGAAAATCCTGTCAGTTTTACTTCCTATACAGTCAGCAATATTTGCAGCAACAACTCGCGCACCATAGTCTGTTGTCCCAAGCCACAACACAAGGATCTCATTTTCAGTTTCTCTTTTTGGTACCGCCTAGCCTGTTGCACTGCTCTTGTTAAACTGAAGCCTTGTCGTAAATACTTCGAGAATATTTCGCGTAGACTCGGCCGTGCGCCAAATGATCGCAAAGCATTTCAGTGCAGACACGATCTGAATGTCTGTCTTGAGTCAGAAATGTGATGAGTGCATGGTCGCGTTGCTTATGTAAGCGAGAGCACATTAATAACAGAAATTTAGGGCACGTTTTGGTAGTTTATTCTGAACACCAAGTCCTCCATTCTTCTAACACTGAGCAACACAAACGGCAACAGCCATAGACCTACATATACATATACATGCATGGACCTGTATACTATAGGTCCATCCATATCAGTATGTATATTTAAGTCCTTCGCAACAGCCGCTGCGTATGGGACAACCGAAACTGACAGCCAAGACAGCCAGTATTCAACCAATCACAACTTCGGACTGGCTGACCATCCAGTGCCCTGTTGCCTCTAGGCCAAACAAAACTGACATCAGAGTGCGCCAATATTCAGCTGCGGACTGAATGGTGCACACTGGCCCTGTGGGCTGAGCAGGGTACAGGGCCAGTGTAACCAGCTGAAGCCTGTCTGTACTGTGTTATTGTGCAGCGGCGCGGACTAACCCTTGGCATGCTGACAAAGGACCTTTCTCTGATCTCCCCTAATGACATCCTTCACCTTCACCTATCACCTTCAGCGGCTGTTAGAGACAGGGGGCTAAAAGGGGAGAGAGAGGGGGGAAGGGGGGGGGAGAGATTCCAGTATACAAAAGTTTCAAAAATGTTGTGGCTCAGTCATTCCGAGTCATAGCGGCGAGGCATCTGACTTCCGATGTGTAAGAAAAGTGTGTTGTGGTGTGTGTGTGTGTGTGTGTGTGTGTGTGTGTGGGAAGGTTGTAGTTGTGTTGTGTTGTTGAAGCGCGGTGTGTGTGTGTGTGTGTGTGTGTGTGTGTGTGTGTGTGTGCTAGACAAAAATAAAGATACAGTGAATGGTTGTGAGCCTATACGGTTGACGGGACGTTTAAATCTAGGAAGTAACTAACTAACTAACTTTCAACTCTTTCTCTGTCTGTCTGTGTCTGTGTTTGCCTGCTCTCTCTCTCTCTCTCTCTCTCTCTCTCTCTCTCTCTCTCTCTCTCTCTTCTTCATTACTATTACTGGAAGCAAAACAAAACAAAAAGCAAAACAAAAATAGCTGTACATCTCATGTAAATGTACAGCACAATGAAAACAGTATCCATAAATACACGAGCAAATAAGAAGTGCGCTGCTGTCGAAGTGGGTTTTTGTTTTTAGTCCACAAAACTACTTTGCAAATACTGCCAGTATTTCAGTTTTAAATTACCTGTATGCAAAAGTCATCAAAGTTATAATACAGGGAAACTTTCTCTTTATAATAGAGTAAGGAGAGAGAGAGAAAAACTGCGCTTTAGGCATTTATTTTATCTCGCCTTTAACTTTACTTTACGATCTCAATGGCCCACCACAGTTCTGACTGTTTCTTCCTCCTCTCTCTCTTGTATCTTCCTTTCTGTCTGTCTTTTTACTTCTTTCTCTTTTTTTCTTCTTCTCTCTCTATCTCTTTATTTCTTTCTTCTATTTCTACTTCCTTTGTTTTCTGTCGGTTTCGTCTCTTGTTTCTTGCTCTCCAGAACTTTAAAGCTGGGTGCATGGTGTAGTTTTCCTTCTTCTTCTTCTGCATCTCTCTCTCTCTCCCTCTCCCCTCCCAAGTCTCTCTCTCTCTCTCTCTGTTTCTGGGTCAGCTTCTGTGTTTGGTTGTTTTCTTTCTGAAGGGAAAGGGAAAGATACTCGGTTGCAATATTATAGGCCTTCCGCATCGGCATTCGGTTTACTTCCATAATCAGTTCTAGTTCAACGAGCGTGGACTTGTGAAACAGCTAGGTCACGTGTGCGCACAGCTTTAATTGAATACTGTGCCGATGTGCCCTAACTTCCTGCCACTGAGATTCTAACAACACGGCAAACAAACACACTTCTTTGGCCCCCGAGAAAAGAAGAAGAAAAAAAAAAGAAAAAAAAGAAAAAACTGGGGGTGGTGGAGAGAAAAATAAAAAAAAGATTCTGCAGCTAGACTAAAGGTATGTTTCAGCTCACAAATGTTCAGCTGCTCGCACTGACAAGCCTTTCAGCCCGTCACGGTAGGCGGGTATTTGCTGTTTCACGGTGATCACTTTTTTTCAACGCCGCAGACTACACGCGACCGTAGACTATAATAGACCAGCCTGCAAGCACCTCTCTCTCTCTCTCTCTCTCTCTCTGCCACCACTGACCACCCAGCCACCTCTCCGCCCCTTCTTCCCCTCTGTGTGTGCGTGTGTGCGTGCGTGCGTGCGTGGCGTGTGTGTGTGTGTGTGTGTGTGTGTGTGTGTGTGTGTGTCTCTCTCTCTCTTTCTCTCTCTCTCTCTCTGTATAACTTTTAGCGGGTTTATATTCCCCATAAAGTCCTGTTTTGTTTGAAAACCATGTATCAAATCTCACCACTCACCATGCCTGTATATAAATTATGCCTGTAATTTTATATTTACTCATCAGAAGCTTAGCTAGGTTGCTAGTTACGGCTTTTGATCGAACCTAAACTACAATCGTAAAATGAAGTTTTAGAGCTCGAGTTCCAGTTCTCTGTCTCTCTCGTATGAGAGAGAGAGACTGAGGTTTCTTGTTACTGCCATTATAATTTATTTTGTTACTGATCACTGAGACCTATTTTATAAGCACCTATAACTGCCCAGTCCTTCCACTGCCTGACCCACTCTTCCCTGTTTGTTTTTTCCTTCCCCCCACCCTCCCCCCCCTCAGTCTCCCTTACTGTTCTTTATAAGAAAAGCATTGACTGTTTCTGTTCTCTCCAATACTAGATACATGAACTGATCAGATGTTCGCTGTTTATTTGCTCAATATGTCTCACCGTATGCCTGTAATATGTAACTGAATTATAGGTTGACCTATGCTGTGAGCACGCTGTGTTTTGTGTGAAATTAATGTATAACGTGTTTCCAACTACTCCATTCATGCCTTCATGTATATAAAGAATGCCTGTAATTTGATATCTCTTCATCAGGTAGCTTAGCAAGGACTAGTAGTTGTAGGGACAGGCTTTGAAAATGAACCTAAACCCTCTCTCTCTGACTGGTCTTTCTGTATCTGAGTTCCTCTCTCTCTCTCTCTCTCTCTCTCTCTCTCTCTCTCTTCACCAACCGTCGAACCGAGGTCCACCATTCTGTCTATTACTGTCTCGCTTCTGTCTATCTCAGTCTCTGTCTGTTCGCCTGTCTCAGTCTGTCTCTCTCATTCTCTGTATCTGTCTGTCTGTCTGTTCGTCTGTCTGTCTGTCTGTCTGTCTGTCTGTCTGTCTGTTTGCCTGTTCAGTCTGTCTGTCTCTCTCTCTCTCTCTCTCTCTCTCTCTCTCTCTTCTTTCTCTATGTGGTGATCATTTATTGAGCCTCATAATCAGTTACATGTACACATATAACATATACAACATAATACTAACCCACATGCGCACCATCGAACACGCACGCACGCACGCACGCACGCACGCACGCACGCACGCACGCATCGCATGCATCGCACGCACGCACGCACGCACGCACATTCACACACACACACACCGATCGAAGGGAAAGAGAAAGTGAGACAGAGAGAGAGAGAAAGAAAGGAAGAAACATCCGCTGTTCTATGTGCCTGTCGTCATTTATGACCTCNATAAACGACCGAGTCATATCTCTGTAGGTTGATTGGGCGTTTGTTTTATTTTGACACCCTTCAAGCTGTGCCATTATTGCACTCATGTTTAGCGGGGCAAGCCTGACAGACAGCCATAAACAAGACGTAGTCCCAGTAGCTACAAGTGCACAAGACTTCATGTTGAGCAGACGCTTATGTCACTGGACATTTGAGACACTATTATTTTATAAATGTGCGATCATGGGAAAGGTCAGAAGGCGACAATTTCTGAGAGTGAGAGAGAGAGAGGGGTACTTGAGCGAGTCGAACAATGCAATAGCCGTGAGAAACTCCATGAATGTTTTCGGAGTCGGCGGCCCTCCGTGTCAGTATCAGTCCCATTGTGTAGCCTAGCGCCTACCATGCAGGCCCATCATTGTGTACTAGCCTCATTGTGTATCCTACAATGCTGGCTCGTTGTGTACTAGTTCTACTGTATATTAGTCCTATTGTGCACTTGTCCCATTGTGCAGCTTACCATGCAGGCCCAGTGTGTACTAGTCCCATTTTGTACTAGTCCTATTGTGCACTAGTCCCATTGTGTACCAGTCCCATTCTGTACTAGTCCTGTTGTGTCCCAGTCCCATTGTGTAGCCCACCTGCAGGCCTATTGTGTACCAGTCCCATCGCATAGCCTACCCATGCAGGCCCATTGTGTACTAGTTCCATTGTGAACCAGTCCCATTGTGTGACACACCTCAGCGCAGGCCCATTGTGTACTAGTTCCATTGTGTACCAGTCCCATCGCGTAGCCTACCCATGCAGGCCGTTGCGTACTAGTTCCATTGTGAACCAGTCCCATTGTGTAGCCCACCTCAGCGCAGGCCCATTGTGTACTAGTTCCATTGTGTACCAGTCCCATCGCGTAGCCTACCCATGCATTGTGTACTAGTTCCATTGTGTACCAGTCCCATCGCATAGCCTACCCATGCAGGCCCATTGTGTACTAGGTTCCATTGTAAAATTAGTCCCATCGCGTAAACACCCATGCAGGCCCATTGTACTAGTTCCCATTGTGTACTGTCCCATTGTGGCCCACCTCAGCGCAGGCCTACAGTTTCTAGTTCCATCAAGTGGCTACCACGCAGGAGACCATGTAAATGGGTCCTATTAGGTCAGATGCATTTGGCCCATTGTATCAGCCCACTGTTCAGCCTACGGTGCAGAGAAGTGTGGGCGGGGCGGGGTAGGGGGAGTAACTCCCAGACCCTTCAGTCTCTGGTCACACAGGCAGCTCTGAGATCGATCCCTGGCGTTGGTTGGTTGGTTAGCTAAACTGGAACGCCGTTGCCCTGAAGAGGTACTATATGGGGATGAGATCCCACCCAGAAGGGGAAGAGGGAGACCTATCACTACTGTCACCTCTGGAATCTATGCGTTAAATGGGCAGCATGGAAATACCACTGTTTCCATTGTTCAGGAGGGTTAAAACTGTTGACAGCAACGTACATACCACAATCCTTTGAAGAGCTGAGTGGAGAGCCAAATCAGCGGAACTGAATAGATTTCTCTGCTACCAGCCTACGACCTTACCACAAGGCCAAACCGGCTCTCTGGCGCGTCGATCTAGTTTTACGTCCACAGAGACCGGACTATTAGGGACGGGGAGCCCAGGACGGCCACCTCGACTTTCTACACACCCTGGAGTCCAACCAAAGGTTTTTTTTAAACATGATGTTGACTTCCACAGAAACCATAAGGCTTGGCTAGGGACGAAGAAGGGAGGTGGGGCAAGAGGGGAGATTATATAATTCTATCGCTAATTAATACCACCTGAAATGGACTTCTTAATAGATGTGAGCAGCATGAGAGCCATTAATATTTCACACTCAGAGGGACAAAGCCACAAGACAATGCCCACAGACCACAACTTTAAAGAGAAAGGAGAGCCAGAAGGTGTGGAATCTGAAACTGAGGTCCTCTCTGCTACTGTACCAACTCTCACCGTTAGGCCAAACCAGCCTACATGTGCTACCCAGGTGGTGATGGAAGAGCTCATGTCCCCAGATGTCAATACATTAGACACTGTGACCAATGTGCTGAAACATGTGGTCTAATGTTGCTTTACTGCGTCCACAGAAACCAATAATTTATTTTAGGACGGAAAGCCCAGGACCGGGCACCTCGACTTTCACACAGCTCCTGAACTCTGACCCAGGTGGGAAATTCAGACCGTTTTTATATGTGTAAAAGTGGCGATAGCAGCTACAGGCGCCTATGTCCTGGAACGAACAGCAAGACTGAGTATAAGCTTCCTTATTAGGACTTTGTCCAGCAAACAGATAATCACCCGTTTCAGTCCCCCCATAACGGCATTCCATTGATTCTAGTGCACGTGTGAGGGCCTGTAGCAATAACGGCAAGACTATAACTGAACAGACGTAATGGAGAATAAGTCTAGTACTACAGAGTTTGGACTAATTTGATTGTAAATGGGAGTCGAAAGCTGCCGGGGGTTGAACTGCATAATTATGGGTACTTGATGCGGGCTATGTCAAATGTTGACGTTAAATACAAGTAAAAACAACATCAAGATAATAATTGTCTTTTACTACGTACTTGATAATTTGGCGGATTGATAAGTTCGTCGGCAATTCTGTAACTGAAATGTCACTACTGAGTCGGTTAGTTCATGCATACTTTTGGCCAGTCCTTTAGTTTGCCAGCCTCCCGAAGTCGCCGGCACGGGAAACGCAAATCTAAATGAAACCCGGAATCGCGGTGGTCTGGAACACGTCCTTGCTATCTGGAGGAAACAATGGAGAGGTCATGGGTCAGGAATCTGCCCCATCCACTGCTGCCTCAGAACTCCTTTGATATGGATACGGCCTGGCCGGGTCAGTAGTGGGCTAGGCCTACAGATGGTATTCTTCTTTCTGACTCCCTTCCACAAGTACCATAATATACCATACCATGCACCATCTCTCGGTTCAGACCAGGCCGCATTTGGGATGGACTATCTCTCATGTACATGTACGTACCGGCTTGGGGTCGCAGGGAAATATAAATGAATGCGTGGAGGAGGGACGGAGGGGGGTGGGGGGGGGGGGGGGGGCGGAATTTCAAGTGACCTTTTCCCAACCCCGCTTCGGCAGAGAAGATGATGACCCGGCGGCGGAGCCCGACGGGAGGGGGAAGGAGTGAGTGGGGAGGGGGAGGGGGAGGGGGGAGAGGAATGGGGGGGGGGGGGGGGGGGGGGGGAAGTGGGGAGGGGGGGGCACTTGGGGAGGTGTGGCCGGCGTGACGCAGCGCCGTCACCGGATGTCAGTTTACCCTTTGTCATGTCGTCAATTGTGCATGGCCTTTGATTTTCAAATGCGTAACACACAGTGCAACGTTGCTGCCAAGTGACAAGAGTACTGCATGTGGAATGTGTCGTGGTGCAAAAGTACGCTCACTGACACACTCACGAGCGGAGGGCGGATTATGAAGCGGAGCTCTTTGCTGTTTTCGTCCAGTTGCTGGTTTGCCATGCGTTAATACAAGCTCGAGACACTCGAATGACTGAATAAGAATAACAACACCTCATACGTAATAGCAGCTTGACAATGGAATATTCAAATGGGCCTATTCCGGCGTAACCGGTAGCATTCTTATGTCCGAGTGAAACTTCAAAGTTCGACGTCCTGGAATTCAGTAAATCCATTTCCGACACCTAGGGACTGCACTGTGTAAACCAACAAAGTCTCTACACCTCTCCATGAACACCAAGATCATGAATATAGTTTTAACTTCAGATCACCTGCCCTTTGCTCTGAGCCGGTTTGGCCTAGCGGTAAGGCGTTAGGCTGGTAAGCGGAAGGACTTCGGTTCGATACCGCTTCGGCTCTCCTTTCTCTTCAAAAAGGTTGTGGTTTGTGGACACTGTCTTGTGACTTTGTCCATCACATCCCTACTGAAACATTAAATTGGCTCTCATCGCTGCCCATCTAATGAGAGTCATTCTGGTGGTGACAGTGTAGCGATAGGTAATAATCTCCCCTCTCCCCCCCCCCCCCCCCCCCACCTCCATACCCCCTTCCCTCACTTCTCCCCGTCCCTAATAAGCCGTACGCTTTCTGTGGACGTTAAGCACCATGTTTACTTACTTACCTGCCCTTTGCTGTTTTTGCTTTATTTTGTTTAGTTTTTTTATAACACACAAGGCACTGGCCGTAGCCACCTTATAAACACACATCGTTTCAGGACTTGCACGAGGATTTTAAGAACGGGGAGGTGGAGCAGCTGGACTCTCAAGAGAACCCAGGAGATATCAAGAGCAGGGAGGTGGAGCAGGGCTTTCATAACAGGATGGGTTGTTGTTGTTTTTTGCTGCAGAGTTGTTCCGCAACAGTTAATTTGCTTCTCGGACAGTGTCTTTGTGACTTTCCTCCGCACAGCTGTTGAAACAGCAATTAGCGAAGTACAAAAGTTACTTCGCATTGGAGGGGTCCCCACCTCCTTAGCATTGTTGTTCTAACGGTGACTGACGGTTTCTTCGGTCTTTGCGGGGTCGGAGCACCCGGGCGAGCTAACCATCTCAACTTGCAACACCCCCCCCCACCCCCCACCCCCACCCCACACACACACACCACCCCACTCCCCGCCCACCCCCCGACTTCCCCGTCGCTAAAAAGCTGTCTGGTTTCTGTGGACGTTAAGCACCATGTTTCCTAGGACTTGCGTCGCTGTGACTGAGCCCTCGTCTGCTCCCTGTTAGCTCAGTCGATACTTGGCTATTTTTATCCCTGTCTACTGATTAGAATTTTACGACAGACCTTCCGGGATGAAACCAGACCTTGACAGGAAGAAGGAAAAAGCAACAAGGGAGTTAATCAGCGCTCGAAAGACGTCACACGGACACGGCAACAAAGACGTGAGTCGCCTACGACAACTCTCTGAGAGTTAATACAAGGTACATAACTCCGCCCGCCAAAGGTGCATCCTCAGAAACGAATGCCCTTACCCGTCCCTAATAAGCCTTATGGTTTCTGTGGACGTTAAGCACCATGTTTACTTACTTACCTCTCATTCTGGTGGAGGGGTCCCCCTTCCGTGGCATATATATGCGTGTGTGTGTGTGTGTGTGTGTGTGTGTGTGTGTGTGTGTGTGTGTGTGTGTGTGTGTGTGTGTGAGAGAGAGAGAGGGAGAGAGAGAGAGAGAGAGAGAGTGTGTGTGTGTGTGTGTGTGTGTGTGTGTGTAGCTTACCCTTCATTTCAGGCATTACATAATTATAAGCCTGCTATTCATACTCTTGTCTTGACACGGTTGTGCATGACGGCGACAAATTCCACTTGCCTTGTCACGGCTTCAGCCGGTGTGAACGGGGACGGGGGGGGGGGGGGGGGGGGGGGGGGAGGTTGTAACAAAGTGTCAGTCTTCACAGCGTCGGAAGATTAAACACTCGAAGGAAGAACTGAGATCTCGAGAAGAATCACAATGTGCCTCTGTGACCAGGAAAAAAGGGGGCTGCACGAAAAGAATACCGCCACACCTAGCGGCCTAGAGACCATTGCAAAACGACGACTGTGCACCTTGCTACATTGCACAGCTCGTGAATGGTTGGCATTCCAGACTCTGTCGCCAAATTAAACGGCACTGACTCGATTGTTCGGCATGGTCTCGATCTGTGCTCAGCATGAATTAAGGAAATTGTTTGTAGTGGTGGCAATGACGTACGTGATTCACATTTTCGTCACGAGACAACAAACACTCCGTGAAGAAGAACTGAGAACAACAAAAAAGCAGCAGCAAATGACAGACAACGAGCAAGAAGGAGCAGCTGTGGCTAAGACGACAACAACAAATCATTCTCCGAGTCGACAACAAAGACGACGAAGAGCTAGTAACTGGAGTTTTAACGTCCTTTCAGCCGCCCACTGGCAGGCTCGTCTCAGGACGAACATCGCAGGCGACGACGACAGAGACAAACCCAACAACAGGACCGCCTTTAAGAATATTCATGATGGAGGTCACGTCGGGTCATGAAATCGAAAGAGAGATTGGGCACAGTATTGACTTAGGGTCATTCTAAATGAGCTGGGTCACGGCGGGTCACAAGATCGAAAGTGAGGTCGGAATATGCAAAAATGGCAGTCCAGACTCGCTGCTCATTAAGAATGACTCCAGGGGTGAATAGTGTGCCCAGTCCCGCTTTCCATTTCGTGACCCGCCGTGACCTGTCTCATTAAAACCGGTCCATGGTGTAGACAACGAGAAATCGGAGGAACAAAATAAAGTAGGCCGACACGAAAGGGCTATAACCAATTAACGAAGTAATAAATAAAGGACTAAATGAACAGATTAATTCAACGCAGCTCTGATTAAATAGGAGAAGATGCGATAACGGCCGGCACGGTCACGACTTAACAGAGACTCGATCAATGAACCACTCGGTCATCTAACAAGCATAAATGACTTGATCGGTGTACGTTTGTTTCGCCTCATCAGTGTGCCTTTAACTCTAACGACTTTAGCCTCGGCGTCTACGTGGTTTGCTGCAGAGACTGTCAGTGTTTCGGATAGTGTAGGTCTCGGGGCATTGTATCTCCGGGCATGGCGGATGCCGAGACTATTTCGGATGGTGTAGGGATGGTGTAGGAGTCCCAAAACACAAACTGCCAAACCGACAGCCGACAGCCGACACAGCCGATGACCCACTCTAGCTCTCCCATTGTGTGCAGGTCAGACGACACAGACACTGGTAGTTTTGTTTTCTCCTTGCTTTGTCACGTCTACGGACAGTAATTGACCAGAACTGAATGGAACGGAGGTAGGACTTAGGTCGATCGTTACGATGTTGTGTCGTTTTTCCGCCGGCGTCACATTAATACGCCGTAGCCTGCATGTAGCTAGCCCATGCATGCACGCATTCGATTCAGTTACTAGTCTCGGTGTGTCACTACGTCGCTGCAGTTCCATGTCGTAACGTTAATTGTCACGAACCTCTTGAGCAATCCGTTTCATTGAGCTGTGGATCTGCCCAAAATTTGTCTTGATCAAATGGTAAATGAATCCGCCTTTGTGAATCGCCCAGACGACCATGTTTGGCGGGTCGTTTGTTCGGCCAGACGTCGGTAAAGGCTTTAAGCCTGAATGCATGGTCGTTAGATGTAAATCATTGTCGCAACAGCCGGCTTACATCATGTCTGTCTGTTTTTTATTTGGTGTGTGTGTGTGTGGGGGGTCTAAACCGGACTCTTCCAACCTCGTGCAATCACACACACACACACACACACACACACACACACACACACACTCGCACGCATACACGCACGCACGCGCGCACGCACGCACCCCCCTCCACACACACACATGTTTACTAAACAACAGTTAACATGGCAAAATTCAGTAGTCCTAACTATCACTACCAGCCACACACAATCCGGCAGCCACGTTTTCCGCTGCATAATGATCCCCGTTGTCATTGCGCCTTCAGGCTAACGCCAAAGATTGTATAGCTACACTTTAGCTACACGATCTTTGTTAATGCTGAGCAAAAGAACAGACCAGAAGGATACATTACAACTGCCGAAGAACGACCACGCCTCTTCCCTACAACCACTTATCTCTCTCTCTCTCTCTCTCTCTCTCTCTCTCTCTCTCTCTCTCTCTCTCTCTCTCTCTCTCTCTCTCTCTCTCCAAGCGTTCCAGCAGCCATAATTCCATAATTCCCTGCGTGCACCCCTCATCAAAAACAACCCCTCATTTAAGGCCACGTTTGCTCGGTTTTTAGGACGATTTTAATAGAGGGGTTCCACTGTTGAAATTGGGTGGCCTCTGTGTGTGTGTGTGTGTGTGTGTGTGTGTGTGTGTGTGTGTGTGTGTGTGTGTGTGTGTGCGCGCGCCGTGTGTGTGTGTGTGTGTGTGTGTGTGTGTGTGTGTGTGTGTGTGTGTGTGTGCGTGCGTGTGTGTGTGTGCGTGTGCGTGTGCGTGTGTGTGTGTGTTACCTCATCTCTCCCGCTCATTTTTGTTACGGTAATCACATATCGGCCCTTTGATGACAAATTTAACTGCACAGTAAATGGAAAAAATTCACTTTGAAAGCATTCCAGTTTTTCTGACAGGGAATCGCTTCTTTCTCTTTTTTCCCCCTCCGTTTTTGGTCTGGACTAATTGCTGTTGTCTTTGTGTTGCCATGACAACTCGAGTTAATGGTTTCCGGCTGTATTTAAGCCGTGCCGATACCCTTTCCGATACCGTTGTTCAGTCGGGCATGAGACACGCAAGTGTGTCTGTCAACGTTGATCAATAATCGTCATACCGGGTCACAGAAGAAGGCAGAGTATCCAGGCATCCTTAGTCACATAAAAAGGGAGGAAATCCATAAATCCTGGGACCCAGCAGAAGGGAGAGAATATAGGCATCCTGGGTTACATAGCCTAAGATGGGGGGGGGGGGTCCATACATCCTGGGTCCAGACAAAATGGGGGGTCCATGCATCCTTGGTCCCAGACGAGGGAGAGAACCACATCTTGGGTCAAATAAGAAGGCGGGGAGGGAGGGGTGGGGGGGGGGGGGGGAGGCGGAGAATCCATACATACTGGGTCCCAGAAGAAGGGAAAGAATATATGCATCCTGGGTCACATGGCCTAAGAAGGGGGGAATCCATAAATCATTGGTCATAAGGGAGAAAATTCGCATCCTGAGCCACATAGCAACAGGGAAAATCCATACATCCTGGGTCACCGACGAAGGGAGAGAATCCATGCGTCATGGGTCACATGGACTAAGTAGAGACAAATCCATAATCTATCGGGGTCCCGGAAGAAGGGAGATAATCTATGCATCCCGAGCCCCATAGCAAAGGGGAAATTCCATACATCCTGGGTCACAGACGACTGGAGGAAATCCACACATCATGGGTCACATAAGAATGGGGGAATTCCATACATCATGGGTCACAGACGAAGGGAGAAAATCCACACATCCTGGGTTACGAAAGAGGGGAGGGGGGGAGGGTGCGAGGGGGGGGGGGGGGGGGTCCACACATCCTAGGTCACAGAACAAGGCAGAGAATACACACATCCTGGGTCAAAACAACACACTCCGAGTCTCGTTTTCCAGAGCAGGAACTGAGGATGCCGTAAAGCGATACTTGGCCGGAATCTATCGCGTATTAAATATAAAGTATAAAGAGCGTATTAAGTATAAAGTATAAAGAGCGTATTAAGTATAAAGTCGCTTGTATGTGTTTCAGTGCTATAAGTGGTTCTGGTCCTGCTTACCTCTCTGAACTGCTGCATGTCTACACTCCGTCTCGTACACTACGCTCTTCTTCTGACACCCGCATGCTGGAAATCCAACAATACAAACGCAAGACTCATGGCTTTCGCGCCTTCTCTTGCTTGGACCCCACATTTGGAATTCACTCCCACAAGACCTTAGACACTGCTCAACCCTGTCATCTTTTAAGGCCAACTGAAAACCTTCCTCTTCTCACAGTATTTCCATCCTAACTAATACAGTACCAGTTTCTGCTACAGTCATGTGTGTGTGTGTGTGTGTGTGTGTGTGTGTGTGTGTGTGTGTGTGTGTGTTGTGTTGATAGTGCTTTTTGTTTTGTTTTGTATAATACTTTATGTAAATTGTTTTGGTAGGACTATGCTCTATATGTGTATAGAGTATCATATTTAGGTTAATATGTATTATGTGAGCGCTCAGGGCGTTGATGAGCGCATGCATAAATGTATATTATTATTATTATTTATTAATCTAGGTCACAGTGCCGAGCAGGAAGCGGTTTTACAAATGGTAACCTGATTACCCAAGCGCTCTTCTCTCTCTTTCTTTCTGTGTGTGCGTGCGTGCGTGCGTGCGTGCGTGTGTGCGTGCTCTCTCGTGTTCTCTCTCTCTTCTCTCTCTCTCTCTCTCTTTCTTTCGCTCTTCGGATGTTTAAAACGTGTGTTCGACTGACGTTGCGATGCGTACAATACGAATGGTACCTAACGGACATTTTTATCATGCGCCTAACCCATCGAGACAATCGACAGCTCTTTGCAAATGATTTCTCTGTGGAATAAATACACACACACACACACACACACACACACACACACACACACACACACACACACAACACAACACGGCGACCACGACGCAAGCACGCCGCACACCGCAGCACACACACAAACACACCACACACACACACACAACAGCACCACACACACACACAACACACACACACCACACACACCACACACACACACACACACACACACACACACACACACACACACGCACTTCGTGATGGTAATCAATCAAACAAAATGTTTCACGTTCTTCTAGAAATTAGCCAGCAAAAGCTTTCGGTGACACACACACACACACACACACACACACACACACACACACACACACACACACACACACACTAATGATAATGTTTCGCCGCTGCGTCACAGAGAGAGGGGAGGGGGGCTCTCCACACCCATCAAAATAACTGAATCTCGGACTACACACAGTTTATAGTTGGTTTTGCTGTTGCAGCTGTTGTTTTTCGCTGTGCTGAACTTTGATATCACGGAAGACTCATGGCCGAAACTGCTGAGGAGGATACAATAATATTAATGTCTGTAATAATCTCCGGAAATGAATGGCTATTGGGACAAGTGCTAGTGAAACTGGTGTGCGCATTACGATATATATAGAGATCTAGACTGACAGATATGTACAGCTTTCGACTAGTACGTACTCCTCTGCCATTTGCCTCAGCTGATCTCATCCCGTCGAGATCACTGACCCGTGGAGATGGTCACAATGGAGGTGCGCTACGATACCGTTCCTGTCGCTGGCTGTGCCTGTGGTTCCCACGCTGCAGGGACAACAAAACCGTGTCAGTCACAGTACATGTCCTACTTGGGTTTTGTGGCAGCGGCTCCGATTTCTTCCACATGACACCGATCATTTATTGTAGGGTCCGCCGTGGCTCCATCAGTAGCTGCAGCCATGTACTTACATTAATTTTACGTCAATGGCTGCTAGTGCACGACTGAGTTTTCACTTCCCCGTTTCAGCGGTGGGTAAGACAGTGCATGGCACAAACTCCAAGCACTGGTTTACGACACCCTTCCTTAAGGTGCCGGAAAGCGATGCTCGGAGTGTGTGGTATGGCATAGCAATCCCTGGCGAGAACTACAGACCAAAGAATGTGGGAGAAGGGGCTCGACCACCACTACAAGGACAGTCATGAAAAATAGTATAGTCTTAAAAGTAAAACTGGAATGAAGGGGGGTGGGGGGTAGGGGGATCTTTTATAGTTTGTGAGAGGGGTCTTTTGTTAGTGAGAGAGGCCTGGGTTTGTTCGACTGATTACTAGAGCTGGAAATCAGTATCGCGATATCGGAACAGCGGGAAAGGGTATGTTTCTTTTGCTCATCTTCGTTTCACGTCTTTATTTTATTGCTTTAAAATTTATTTATTTTTTAGAAAAATGTATGGAAATACCGGCTGAATTACTTTTAAGAGAGTGCGGTCTCTCGTGAGGGTGTGGCCGGCCTGAATTAATTAAGTTCCACTGTGTTGATTGGTTGGTTTCTTTCTTTGTTGATTGGTTGATTTCTTTCTTTACGATAATGTAAAATACCCGATCATCGAGCAGTTGGCTCTACTACAGTGACTGCCGATCGATTCAGACTGGTTTGTGATTGATCGACTGATTGACTGAGTGAAACATATTATCATCACGGGGCCGCTCGAACCCCCAAACTCGATCGCTACTAACTGTGTTATCTCTAGCCATACTGATCAGCAAGTAGTTGCTGACGGTAGTAGGCCTACCCTTGCCCAGATTCTTCTGGGACCTGGCGCAGCTACCGTCGACGCGAAGGTTGTTATAAGGGCTCATTCGCCCAAAGGCATTATCAGTTACTGTTATTGTCACTTTATTGTAGTTGTTTAGTCCTCCTGCTCCTTTTCTTCTTCTTCTTCTTCTGAGTTTCTGTATGCTTAACTCAAGTTCAAGTGACGGCATAATTATGACTCGAGATAGAAAACTCATTCAACACAGCCACCTTCCAGATTCAGTTTTTGCCACGGTCTGTAGACCTACCACACACACCGACGTGCACGCGCGCGCGCGCACACACACACACACACAGAGGAAAGAAACAAAAAAAGAAAGAGGTGCACGAATAGAATCAATTACCACTGCAACTCTGTGTCGCTGAAAAGATGGTAAATTATCACTCAGTGAGAGGCTAAAGCAGTGATTAATTTTATTTAATGATATATAATGGTATGTCTTTCGATCCACCCGCACTAAAACGTAGCTAAAGACTGAAAAGGTGAAGACTGGCTGACTCAAGTACGACAACGCCATATAGGCCTACGTAACTGCCGGCTTGAAAACAAAAACAAGCAAACAAAAAGCCTGTCCCGACTGGACCAAAGCCGTGGGCCGCTAATAGCCTACTAGTGACACGAATAACTTATCAGCTTCTGTTGACAGCTTGGCGGCTTAGACTTTAGCTGATTTTTTATATATTTTGTTTTATGTATAGAGCTCACATGAGTATCCAGATCAGCATGGGTACAATCGGTCGGTCCTGAACAGTCCTAAGCTGTGCCGGTAACTGATAGCCGCTTACCGATGGTGCGGTCCACGCCGAAGTTCACCGAACTGACTCAAGTTTCACATATCATTTTGACCTGTGAAAACGCTCTGCAATATTGCGTGTCGGTGTGAAAAACGTAATACCGTCTTATGTCACCAGTCCCGGCTTTGGTGTGTGGGTAGTCCCCGATAACACGTCATTGCACCGGCATGTCTTACCTCCACAACCACTCCCCCCGTCTACCTGCCGTCAATGGAGGGTCACCCAATCATAGGCTTCTGTCAAGTCACATGACATCGCACTTTCGAACACAAAGCGTGAGTTTAGGGATAGAGGTGGTGTACCTGTGAAAGAACAGATTCCGTTATAACTTATACGGGTTATGTGTTTTTTGTGTGCTTGTGTTGGCAAATCTGAAGAAAATCGAAGTGTGTATTTATAGTCAGGAAGTGTTTAGCTGCTTGAAGGTTACCGTGGACATGTGTCATCTTGGCCGCTGGGACGAGCAAACGAATCTATGATGGCGGCCTTGTAAACATCCGATTGAGACCCATTGATCTGAGTTCCTTCTTGGGTTTACATCAGTTTGTGCTCGGATCACTTTTGACCATTTCGTTCAATGTTTGGATTCGTGCAAGCTAAGACTCTCGTTGAATTTAAAGTGTTTTTAGTTGTGTGTGAGAAAGTGAAACCAAAGATGTCGTCTGCTCAACCATAGTGTCTGTGGCGGTGACACGGTGACGCCGTTTGCAGGTAGTTGTTTTGACTGGCAGTAGCATCGAACAGGTGTGATATGCAAATTTACGACCGTGATCGGCAACACCCTTTCATCGTGCTTTTTTGATAAGACTACGTCTGCTTCAATAGCAGGTTGTGTATCGAGGCTGGAGAAGAGAGAGACATGTGCCGAAAGCGAAGATCGACCGCTGTGGGAATGAAATGGAGCTTGCTGGTGGCTGCACTGGCTCACCTGTCTCTGATTGCTGCACAAGGTGAGATTATTTATAATAATAGTCTGTTTTACTATTGAGGTCTCGCGATAAGATACTAGTTTATGAATCACTGATATTAATGTTGGTGTTTTTGCTGCTGGATTAGTAATTGTTAGTATTAGTAGTAATAGTACTTTAGCTCTATTACTGCTGTTGAAATCTGTAAAAATACACATTTGATATATTAATTTTAATAATGCCCAGTTTATAAATTCAACTGAAACACATCACCTTACTTCACTTACTACTACTAGTACTACTGTGTATTTTATGCTTAATCCATATCGATTTGTTTAAAAATATAATAATTTACCATCATCATCCGAGTTAACTAACCGTTCTAACACACTAACAGTAATTAACTCTGTAAGTGTAATAGTACTATAATACTATTAATAGCACTCAACTTAACAAGTGTATCACTGTTAATATACTCCCTATTGTATCAGTATGATTGTATTATATTACTGCTATTGCTAAAGTGCTGTCACTGTATCAGTATCAGTTTTTCAATTAACATAATGAACTATTATCAAAAGGATTATTAATTAATGTAACTCAGTGTTGGTTTTGTATTGTTTCAAATTTAACTGATGATCAGATAATAAATTGTAAATTGCTAATAATACAAATTTAGACTGTTTAGAATGAAACTGTTTGCTCCTTGTTTAAGCTGTATGAATCTGCTGGAACTAGAGGACACCTTTTCAAACTACATAAGATTAAGTCTCATTAAGAAGACAGTTCTTACTAATCAGTCTGCACATTTTCTTTATTAACAGAGTTATAATAATATAAACAGTTGGAACAGCTTGCCATCCAACATCATATTAGCAGGAACACTAAACTCCTTTAAAAACCTTCTAGTCTCTAGATAAACATTGGAAACATAATATAATATGGCATAAGGTAACTGACAAAAACAAGCCAGGTCAATTTATGCAGCACTCCTAAAGAATAATGTTGAGCATAATAATTAATATAAACCAAAACACAAGTAGAATTAGCAGGTAAAGCTAAAAAGCCTATGACTATGACTAATATATAATATATATTTATGATAAATTACAGTTGAGTGTCACTGTATCAGTATTCTGTTGACTGTTCTATTTACAGCTAACTATCAGTTTTAATCTGGGAGGGCAGGCAGTGTAACACAGTGATATTTATTTTGAAGATTTATTTTTTTGAGGGATGCAAAAAGTAAAACTAAATTACATACAAAACTGAAAGACTGATGTCAATAATAATAATGTATAATGAAGTGGTAGTATTACTAATGTTACAGTGTTACTGTTACAGTATTAGTGTTACTGTAATTTATAAAATTTTACAAGTGGACAACAGTTGACACAATAATGCATAGTCTCAGACTCAGAGCTGCAAATGTTTTGAATTAGAGGCTGTGATGCAGTCTGGATTGAAATAATCCTTAAAGAACTTTTAAATATAACTTTTAATGTTTTATGTGTGAACAACGGCATCCTGCTTAGATTTTAGAAAGGCTGCCCAACCATGGTCAGAGTCTAAGATTGTTCTTGGGAAGATTTGCTTAATTTGTGATTTCTAAAGGCTGCCATTTGGAATCTGTGCATCACTATTAAAAGTATTATTGTGAAAATGAAATGTGCATATTATTTAAAAACTGCACACACTACAGCAACTCCACTGGCTCCCAATCTCTAAATGAATCAAATGCAAACAACTTCTTGCATTGTAATTTGTATGTTACAACATAATCACAAGTTCTGCCCCAGTTATCTTCCTGAGTTGCTGCACCTTTACAGTCCTCTTTCCTCTCTTCATCAGAAATGCATGCACAAACTCCAGTCCAATGCTTCATCTGCAAACCCCATGGCTTTTGCACTTTCTCACACTTTGGTCCCCACCTCTGGAACAATCTCTACAATATCATGATATTGAACTGAAGATATTGTTCTTTTACTTTCAGCTGTGGCAGAATACCCACCAGAAATCCTGACGCCACCTGTTCCAGGACAGACCCAGATTGAAGGATCAAGCAAGACCCTGCAATGTCGTGCAGTAGCAAACCCTACCCCAGTGTACAGTTGGCTGCATGACAATACATTTGTTGCTGTGAACAAGACCAGCGGCACTTTGCGTCTACAAAACTTAAGTCAGGGTAGCAGTGGTCTGTACCGGTGTTTGGCATCCAATTTACTAGGAGCTGAGCTCAGCCTGGCTGCTGAAGTTAAAGTGGCTGGTGTGTAAACATTTTCTTCTTTTTCTTCCCTGTTATATACTTCTATAATATTTTTAATACTATATAATAATATATTATATAACTTCAACATTTTGAAAACTTTTACTCCATTACTTTGACTAGTTTCAGTGCAATCAGCATGCTGGGTTATATTGGTGTTTTTGTAATCCACTGATCAAACTCCAACATGGACTACAAGATCTTTTACATACTGTGTACCTGTATACGTATACATGTCATCCTTTTGCATGCATATAAATGATAGTAATTATATAATATATAATGTAAAATAATACACATTGTGGGGGAGAGGGAACACTGGAGTGCTGGAGGTGGAGTCAACAGATTTTATAATAAACCTCACTTTCAAATGGTTGAAACTAGAGAGTGCAAGGATTGACTTTATTTGGTAACCTGATAAAGTATGCTAATGCAACCTAATTAAACTAACAGTAACATTAATCATTTAATGTTACTTTGATTAGGAAGATAGTCTCTCTGAGAAAAGGTTTAATTTGTGCAAAGTAACATTTTGGTTTATTTAATGAAATAATAAATGTTACTTAATTAAACATTACTCATGTTTAGAAAGTTCATTGCAAGTTGGCATGAACAGTTGATGTTATTTGAGGTACTTACACTAGTGACAGTACTGTGTAATTTCCAGACTTTTTAACAATGATCACTGATGTGATGAAATTATTGTGTTAAACACAGTAAATTGAATAATATATGTTTGGAGAGAACAAATAATTAAAATTACAGCTTGTTACCGGCAAAGATGTCAACATTCACAGCACTGCAGCAGGACTGCTTCATGAATATCAATCATTTAATGACATAAATAAATGAGTGCCATTTTGCAAACTCCATTAGGGTTTGTGCAGAGTGCCTTTGCCCTCTCCAGTCCATGACTCCACAGCCACTCAGTAGAATTAGTCAACTACATAGCCACCCTGTGCAAAACCCAATGAGGACAAATGGAGTGAAAACTGTTCAGAAAAGTGAGAGCCACTCTGGGGGCCACTGTTCTCTCAGCCATACACAATATTGAACCAGGAGGTTGAAACCAGTGCAGGCTGGGGGATTTAGGCCACTGGCTATTGCCCTGCAGTTGTGGTCCTAAGCTGCCCACATGAAGATGTACATGATCTGTGACCAAACATTTGCCACCATTTGCTGGAAACACACAGTTTGGGGTATTTGATTTCAGTATAACTATAAGATCCTCCACCTCTGGTGTTTAATACAGTGCATGTTGATATAAAATGATAATAAATGAGCTCCATTCTGAGACAGAGAATGATGTTGAATGGATTATCATAATTATTTGACATTGTTTATAACTTTATATGAATGTGATGTCTTACCACTAGGCTGATCAGCTAGTAAATCACTATCACTGTATAATATGTGTATCAGATTTTAAAATCACTACCAGATTTAAAATAGAAATTATAAATTTATACATTTTGAAAAAAACTCTTGAGTGCAAGTTTAAATAGTATTCAGAAGATTAAAGCATTCAAAGCTGACCCATTTCATAGCATGAATGCCAGTATTCCTGGCACTTTCTGATTTTGTAAAATAATCTGCTGCTTAGAATAATTTATGAGCTTGCTAGATTAAGATTTTCTTGCAACTTACCATAGGCAAGCACACTCTTTGATAATGATAAATTTGTATGTTATGTCATATGATTTGAAAACTTTCAGTTTTGACTATAGTTAAATTAAAAATATTTAATTAAATACAACATGGTTTACAATTTAACAGTGTTATTGTTAAACAATGCACCTGTCATTGTCACTTAGGAAGTTAGGTACTATACCTTCACTCTGTCAAGTTACTTGAAAACCCATTGGGTGAATTCAGTTTGTCTATTACTCTATAATTATATAGTAAATCAGTATTTGGTGTATTCAGTAAATTAACTGAAATATAAATTTATGAAGTATTACAATGTTAATTATAACACTTAAACCAAAGTAGTAATTCACAAATCAGTACTGATTAATGTCCCAACTCAGAATGTCAGATGCACCTGTTACAGTGTTTGTGAAGAAATTGTGTTTTTTTAAATGTTCAAAGTTGTATTACTGGCATTGTCTCACTTTAAATGCTTACCACTTGTGTCAGATGCTAAACCTTTGTTATTTTCATTTCAGCTCTTCGTCCTTTCACCCAGACTGGTCCCCAAACAGTCCCGGTGGATCAGGGCAAGTTTGTCCGTCTGATGTTGCCCAACATCAGCACACTTGCTCTGGACCTCACCTGGGAGGAAAACAACACCACCCTCGCCTCAGAGGACATCTACCACATCATCACGCTGGACAACGACCTCATTCTTCTCTCTGTTGACAACAACCAGAACAACAAGGAGTACCGCGTCAGAGCTGACTACTTCCCCACAGGATTTGAAAGTGTTAGCTCCCCTTATGTTCTTCGAGTGAGAGGTTAGTATCAGTTTCAAGTTTCTCACTCTGTATTTGACGATTCGCTGGTTGTACTTGTAGTTTGTAATTAATCAGTTGATGCGCCAGTATGTGTGAAATTTGTATTCAGTTGTTATGTTAGTTGAAACTGCCCAGTAGAACTCTGACTTAAGTTTTGTTCAAAACTGTGAACTGTAGAACACTGATGAAACCTTGTAGTATAATAGTACTTTAATACAAATAAATTACCGTGCATAGCTTAGCCGCTAAATACATAATTCAATACGGTGATTGTCTCTGTAAAATTTCACTAAGACAGTAAGAGGATTTAAACTTCCTATTATGAATATCAACTTGCACTCCAGTACCTCCAAAAGCAGACCCTCTTCACTTCTAGAGAGCTCTAGACAGCCAGCTCCCCAAAAATGTAACATTTTGCTGAATTTTTGGCGGTTTGCCCAGATTTGAGAGGCACAGTAGCACACTTTGAATGACTGGTGACATATCTGGAGAAAGTACTAATTAGTTAAGTGCTCAGTGAAATAGACTATAGTGTATCCATCAACTTATAATTTTTCATGACTTTTTTATGGTCGATTGTTTTGCGTGAAAACTTCAAGTCAGTGCTCTGGGCAGCTTGGAGCTTACTGTTCTTGTTTTGTTTTGTTTTTGGTAATGGATTGCCTTGTAAACTGCATTCCTTTTGTGGCCAGTGTTTGTTTATGGTATTATAATATTTTCAGTGTTGAAGTGGAGTTTTCAGTTTGCTTTGACTGTTATGATGTTGTACATGTCAATACCATGTGAATTGTAAATGGCACCTTTTTGGTTTTAACTTTTATGCTTGTTGGATGTGTTCTACTTTTAGGAATTAAGTCTTCACTATTCCAGTGCACCAGCCATACATTTTGTTTGTTACTCAATTACTGGTTACAACTAAAGAAGTTCTAGATGTATAGCACTGGTACAGTCACACATACACAGACACACCATTCAATGGAAATCAGTTTTGCCACTGTGCGCTTCTTAATAACGCATCGCACTAAAGGCACTGCTGCATTATCAAAAGTGTGTTTTGCTTTGTCTTATGTGGTAATCAGGATCATTGTTTTTCACAGACTGTGGGTCTTTATGTCTGTGACTGGGACTGCTTAACATGATGATGACTTGAAAAAAGAAAGAAAAAGGCTTGTATAAATTTACTGATAATATCACAGTGATAAGCAATAAGTTAAAAACAACAATTCTTGCTGTTTATTTGAGTATTCAAAATCTCAATGGATTAAAATATTTTATGAACTGATGTACAGAAGGGGAAATAATTAAGAAGGAAAAGGGTGGGGGGGGGGGGACAGTCTATTGAATGTGTGTTGCCTCATGTCACCCATTCATTATTTGTAAGATCAGGCCAGCTTCATGGTGCTCTTGTCCTTTTATTGATATTTTCAGAAGAAAATTCAACAGGTATGACTATGTGTGGCTTTGCATAAATGCCATCATAACCATGCTAATTATGCTAGTACATTACAGAGGCCTCATTGTACATAGGGCCATAATAGTTAATACCTCATTCCATTTTTTTTTTTTTTTGTCGGTTTGAACAACAATCTTAATTTTCTGCTTCTTGCTTGACCTGTTGCTTCTGTACTGCCTTCATCAATTTGCACAACAAGTAATTAACTGTTCTACTATTAACTATACTCTAGAACATAGTCTGCAGCTAATTTCTTACATAATGATGTTGATCTCAACACTGTTTCAGATTGTGCTCTTGTATTACACTGACATATAATGCTAAAAAATAAAACCTGATGATGTTTTGGTTTATAATATTGTGCAATGTGTAGAGTGTAATATAAATTTATTATGATTTAAACAATTGCATGTGTGCACCACTAGCATTAGATCTAGTATTCAGATCACTTTGATGTGACCTGTGCATTGATTGGTAATTAACAGCCAATGATCTGTCTGTCCTTATTAATCACATAAAAATTATACATTTGATTCAAGTGTAACTGATAGTGATACCATAAAAAAGGAATTTCCAGCTGTGCTGATTTTTTATTATTAGTGTAATTGGACTCTTAGTATACTCTTACGTATTTACAGTATAATGTTAATGTGGCTTTTGGATTGTTCTTTAAAGTAATTTATATTTAGGGACATTTTTAAAAATTTAAATATGATTATGAATTTCAGTTTGTGCAAATTTTTCACAGGTTTTTCTCTTCATCATTTTGTTATAAAGTGTTAGTTTTTTTTTAATTGAAACATTAATTCAGAACATGTTTTTCAGTTTGGTTATTTCTTACTCTTTTTATTATTATTATTTTGTTGTGTGCAAATCTAAAAAAATATTGTTAAGACAATAAAATTAACATATATATATATATATATATATAAAATGAAAAAAGAAAAGTGGTTACATGCATGCACAATCACTCAGCTATATGAGCTAGTAAATGTAGAGGTGCCATGCAGTTTCATTCATAAGGTAAGTATGCAACTAACAAAATAACATTCAGTAATTGACCTTAGATACATTGTCAGTGTCACTTTGAGTTGTTGTATCTTGTAGTTGTACATCAGTGATCATCAGTCCTATGTCAACATTGTAATTAGAGCATTATAGTATACATAAAATTATATGTATGGCTGTATTATTTTTTGTCTTTGCCCTGATCTAGCAAATGTTATTATTTGAGTGTAACAGTGTAACCTGTAAGTGTAAAATATATACTTACTGAGTTTGGGGGGATATAGAGGGTGGAGAGTTACCAATAATTATAATAGAATGGTTTGCATGATTATGATTTAGTGATTATAATTGAATGCAGCATTATCAGTATCATTATGTCCCCTTACTTTGTTGAGCTGAGTATCATGTTGCTATAGTTATACACTCTTATAGTCTGATATGCTGTTTTTTTGTTATTATTATTATTATTTATAATACTTTGGTATTTGTTACAATTTACATAACCTGTAATGATGTATGTATATTTTGTCTGGTTTTGTGACTGTTCATTTGGTGTGTTAGGATGTTTTAGTGTTTTTTTTAGTTGGTTTACTTGTTGCTTCTTGTTTTGTTTAAAAAAAAGAATTCAGGCTGTCAGTAAATTAATCAATTATTTGTTCATGACCTGCTCAGAGACTTCATTCAAAATGGTGAATACTGATAACAGTGACATACTTTTTGTGTAAATTTGTTCACCATTGTCAGTACTATGGCATTAGAAGAATTATAATTTACATACATGATTTATATAATTATAATATGGATCACAATGATACATGTGTATGTGTGAATAGCAGTTTATTATGATGGTAATTGAATAGATAGACCTGCTGTGAGTATGACTATGAGTGACAGCAGTTTTGTAAGACTAAGACTGTAAGAGATCATGCAGATTTAGTTTCAGGAGATTTAACTAGACCATGTTTCTCAAGACCCTGTTGTGAAAAGTTAACTGATTATGTTAAACAATTCCCTGTCTCAGGACCTTGGCTGTCATAATTATATAATAAGTTAATGGCGTTTCTGGTTAAGTTATTTCCATCGGTACAAATTCAAGGTTTTTATGCACACGTCATGTTAATGTAGAGCAAAGTTCTCTAAATGATTTTTTTGGGGGGTTACTGTTAAGTATTATATAAAAACACCAAGTTACTGAGTAAGTAAGTAACTTTTTTATGTCCTAAAGAGTAAGTTACTCTTCAGGACAGATCAAAGTATTTTCCTGTGTAACTCACTCAGGCTCACTTGGAAGATGTAAGTCTACATTTTTATGTTAGTGTCCATCTGTCCTAGCTACGTGAAAATGTTTACTTTAACATTTGAATTTTTAGACCTGTTAAGATGGGTCATTCACATTCACTATTCCAACTGCTACAGGGGTAGTTCCTATTGAGGATCTGACTATAGTTGCTGTCAAGGTATAAAATAAGCAGCATCTGAGGTAGATGTAAAAAAAAATTAGGGTTCAAACACTAAACAGTCTTTAACTTAATAGAAATGTGGGATGATTTGAGATTTATAACTGAAGTGCCTTTTCCAGGCCTATAGTAATGGGAAGATGGCTTTTGATTTGGGGCCACAGTCTAGGAAGGTTTGGGAATTTTATGATAATGCCTTTAATGGTCATCATAACAACAGGTAATCTGTCATTCAAGAGGTATTTATAAGTATTATATATTATTGTTATTACTTAACTTGAAACATCAGTGCTCAGATTGTGTGTAAGTGAGTCACTGACAACAGTAACTTGGTCCAGGTAAATGGTCCTTAAGTTTGAGAAGCATTTGGGACTTTTGAAGTAATTTTAGTTAGTTAGCTGTTGCTTTAGCCCTGTCAACCACAATTTTGAAGTAAAGATTAAAGCCTGCATGAACCTTGTATTAAAATTAAAAAACACACAGAAAGTGCTGTATTTATAAAAATAAAAATAAATCTTGGCCACTATGTATTGCTTAAACTTTGCATTATCTGATAGATGGTTCCGTACTCAGGACCTATTTTCACCTTTCCATTATTTTGATTCAATACAATGGACCAGTTTTAGGCAACAGTAATAGTGGCATTTTCATGGACACCCTTTCAGCATGCTATCCATCCACGCTTTGCATGCTGGTATAGTGGTAGCCGTTTTATACTTTTATAGCAAGAACTGCTTGTCTTGGTTGTAAAGTTAAAACTGCTAAGTTGTATTTTTTTTCTTTTTCAATGATTTGTTTAGTGATTTATGTTTGAAATGTAAATTTTTGTATTTTTGTGAGTATGTTTTTTCAAGCTGTTCTTGTTGTTTTAAGCTTAAGTTCAACTAGTGATTTGATTTTGTTGCAGACAACAACAACCCTACAAACATCCCTCCTTCGGTAGTGATACCCCCAAAAGATACCTTTGCCAAGTCCGGGAATGATGCAGCGCTTGAGTGTGTTATAAATGCCAGGTGATTTTAACTTTATTACAGTTCAAACACAGCTGCTGTTAGGCATAGACAAAGGAAGTAAGATACTTCAAGATCACAAGCTCACACTGACTGATGCATGTGAGTGGGTTGCATCAATGCATGTATGTGCATTTGTTTTGTGTCGTTTAAGACTTTAACAAAGACTGATGATTGTGGGCATGGTCTTAAACACACACACACACACACACACACACACACACACACACACACACACACCACACACACATTTGTTCTGTTTTCTTCTTTTTTTCCATTTGCCTCACTTTGGGTTGCTTCATAATAAAAAATTAAATAAACTTTATGTGTGAGTTCAAGCATCTTGAACTTGAAGGACATCACCTTTGAAGATTTTTATGAGTCATGTTGCTGAAGTTTGATAGTGAATCCATCTTTTTCTGGAATTTGAAGTCTCTCACTCTTAGTAGAATGAATAACATTTGACTATTTTCAGTTAACCAAAACCAGCAATAAAGCTTATTAAAAGTTGGATTTGTTTGTTTGTTTCATGTTTGTATTTAAAACAAGCTTGTTATTTTATTTTAGTTGAGTAGACCAGTCTCCATTGTCATACATTTCTTAGAACACTGTTAGAACTGTTAACAAATTTTGCTATAATGATTGCTAAGCACTGGCTAGGCCTTTTTCCTCTGGTATAATTTTTATCCTTTCTTGTGTGTGTTTTGATGTGTGAGTGCATGTGTATCAATTATCATTGTGTGCGTTGTATTGTGTGTATGCTCATGTGTGTTTTGGAGTGCATCCTTTCAAAACACAAGTGCAGTATTTGGAGATTTTCATCATGGTCAATGTCATAAGAAGGCAGTGCAGAGGGTGCAGTGTTTGTCCCAGAGCTGAGGGGGACTAGAGATCAGACAAAGCTATCAATTCGCCTATCTCAGCAAGGGGAGGACAAACTGTATCACTCCTCTCTTAGCTTGACAAGCCAGCCACTAGATGGCCCCAGGAGGATCATTTCAGTTGACTGTGTCACAAGTCTGCGTCAGCCCTTCTTTGCTTTGTGGCTTCTGTCAATGTTTGTCCCTTCAGGGGAGGGGATAGAGCATCGCATGGGACCGGTGCCTGTGCACAGGGTCTTGCTCTGGTCCCACTAGGCTGGATCTTGTGTTTGAGCTGTACTGCTTGTTTCGTTGTTGTTGTTTTTTGTCCCCACAATGGTGAAGCTGTTTCCACCATACACATAAAACATTGTGGTAATGATTACAGTGATTGTAATTGAGCTCATGGAGTTGGTGCAGTAACTGTATGGTGTAGTGTGTGTGTGTGTGCATGCGTACGTGTGTGTCACTTGTCATAATATTTGGATCCATGGGCTGTTTGAAAATTGTTTTGCTGTGTTGAAAATGAAAACAGAAAATTCATCAGCAGTACCTTTGCCCGATACATAAATTGAGTGACAAAAACTCTGGAGACATGGCATGCAATGACTTTATTGTTGGCTTGATAAAAAATATTTAGGATGGTTTCCAGTGTGGGATGGCATGGTTTTGCTTTTAGTTTTGTTTGAGAGTCAGTTAAATTAGTTGGCTGATGACCTGTAAGACTGAGTACCAAGTACTTTTAATCTTGGCAGTGTGTTGATGGCTGCTAAGTAGCAAGAGTCAAATCCCTTGGACCTTGCCTTTGGAAGTGTAGTGTTGGCTGTTATGGTAGTGTTGAACATGCAGGTTAGAGCAGCTGTTGGCTTATCAGACACCAGAGATCTGTGCCCTTTGGTCTTGGCTTGGCGGTGTAGAATGTAAAACTATACTGTTAACTCTTCCTTTTACTGAGATTGTTCATGGGACAGAGACAGTAACCAGTATTTTGTCTCTTTGTATTGTTTACATTGTTTGTTGTCATCTGAGATTACTGTTCTTCTTTGGGTCAGTGGGATGAATTCAGTGGAATTTGTATATATACAGCAGTGTTTGTGTGTGTGGGAGTCAGAGGAACATGAGCAAAAAAAAAGTGTATGTGTGCATGCATGTGTTTTTGTGTGTGTATGCATGTGTGCATATGTGCAAGTGCATAACTATGTGCATGAGTTTATGTACATGTGCATAGTATATATGTTTCAGTCTGCTTGTGTTGAAATCTAGTTCTGATAAATAATAACTAGTGAGTTTCTGTGATAAATTTCCTCACCTTTTTCAGTTTTCATTTTCTCCTTTTCTTCTCCTCCAGACCGATCACCTACCTGACAATCAGGTGGTACAAGGCAAAATCAGATGGCGGCAGAACTACAATCGAGACAGATGGCAAGTATCTGTTTACAGCCTTCAAACGGCGCCTGTACATCCGAGCGGTGGATGAGGGGGATTCTGGAACCTACATGTGTGAAGGAGAGCTGAGTATTCCTGGAATACCAACCACCTTTACTTCTGCAACTGCATCAGCGAATCTTACAGTGCAAGGCAAGCTTCCAGTTGCAATATATTTTTTAATTGTATATAAAATATAACATGCTGGTGATTGTCAGAATGTCACCTCTTTGTGCCATGTGGTGTGATCTTACCCCAGGGACACCCCTTCATCTGCATAGGAGTGAGATATTGGAAGTGTGGTTCAGGTTGTGTATATATATATATAATCTATATAATGTGTGCAAATAAATGCACAATAAATGTAGATTTATATCAGCACTAAGCCATCATGTAGTGTTCACGTCAAGTGAAGTCAGTATACTTTATTCATCCCTCCAAGGACAATTCAGCTAGCTACTGAGATTAATTAATTTAAGTAAAAAATATTTAACAGAAATGTAAAAACATCAGAGCAATGTCAAAAGCATTTAAATTGTAATAATAAACAGACATAATAAGAAAAAAGAAAAGAACAGATTTGATCTCATGGCTGCAGTAGCCTTGTTTTGGACCCAGGTATGGTGATGTGAATTTTCTGCAAGGGATTAAGCGTGCTACCCCCCACCCCCTACCCCAGATAATTTAGATGCTTGTCATAATTGTAAAAGATCTGTTTGTAAATATACAGTTCCACCACTGCTGCCAAGTAATCTGCAGTCCAAGACAGTGGAGCGTGATTTCAGCCAGTCGGTGGTACTGTTGTGTCAAGCCCAAGGTGTGCCACAGCCAGTCCTGGAGTGGTTTTTCAATGGCAGAACTATTGCTTCCCTCAGCACTGGAAGGTAGGAGAGGGTGTGAGCATGGGTGCATGGATGTTTGTATTATATTGTTTTGTTATCTATTTTTATGCAGTGTGTGTGTGTGCATGGATTTTTGATTTTGTTACATATTTTTACATAATGTGCGTGTAGTGTATGTACACATGGTACATGAATGTTGGTATATATTAATGTATTATGTATGATTTAGCTGTTATACATTTTTGTGGAATGGATTTTAAACACTGCATATGTCTGTGTTTTTGTATGATATAAGAGAAGGCCAATGAAGAAGTAGTGAATGTAAATGCACTACACCATCTATCTCTCAACTGTTGCACTATTTTGAAGTTCACCTGAATCACTACACTACACCATCTTACACTACACCATCTGAGTGTATCTCCCAACTGTCGCACTATTTTGAAGTTCACCAGAATCAGCACTTTGGACTGTTTTAAAACAAATACGTTGGATAACATAAACAGATTCAGACAGAGACATTATTGGTGCTGAATGATATACAGTGTACAGATCTGTGTATATTTTGTGGTCTTGTGCATTTATTTTTTATTTACGAAAGGTAAATAGGGAATATATAATCTGAAAACTGAACATGAGAGGTCTTTGTCTGTTGCATTCTTTTGTTTTGTAGGGAGTATTGCACTCTGTATTTTTTGTGGATGAGGCTGCTATTTTGTGGATGAGGCTACTAATGTACCTTTAACAAGTAATATATATTTTATATATATGACACATTTCTGTCCTCTTGTTTCCTGGTATTTTTATATCATTCTGACTGCAAAATTTCTGTCTCTTGATTTAATTCAAGGTATTTTCTGAGGTTGATCCACTACATCATTTTGTGTTTGTTGTTCACAGGCACACTATCTTCTCCAATGGCAGTCTTCAGATCACCAACCTGGACCTGCCTGATGCAGGAAAGTACCAATGTTTCGCCAAGAATGATGCTGGGGAGGCTTACATTGCTGTCACCCTACAAGTTAACAGTGAGTGATACACTGATAGCTCGCTGTATTGCGTCACTTGTCCTTGAAAAGCTCTTTCTCCTCTGTATTGCATCACTTATCTTTGATAAATACTCTGGATAGCACAAACGTAGCATGGAAGAAATGCATTGTGCACTTGTGTGATGTTTTAGAAAATCATGGAGCTTTCAATTTTTTTTGGTCTTGACTTTCAGGTGCCCCACCCCACATCACCAAAGCGCCAGAAAATCTGACCATTGTGGAACAGTCTGATGCACGATTTTTCTGCGAAGTTAGCGGCGCCCCCACACCTGTCATCACCTGGAAGAGAGGTATTGTTTGTCTGCAGTCTTGGAGTCTCAGAAGTTCCTTTCCTTTGTGCAGTGAAAAAACTGCACTGACTGTTGGAAGTAAGTTCTAAAAAAGGCCACTTTGATGAGGGACTGTTCCTGTTTAAAAACAACAACCTGGATTGGTATGCTGATGATTACTTTCAGAAGGTAGGACATAAGGCAACATAATTATGACAGAGATAAATTTGTGCGCTTGCACAGAACACCAAATAGCAAAGGAATTCCATTGTTTGAAAGAGAAAAACAAAAAAACAACAACAAAACACCCAACCCTGCTGTTAGCTATCAAAGGCCTAACTGGATCTCATAGTCATACATACATGCAGATTGTGCTCTTGACATACTAGACCAGTAACGGTCCACACAGCAATGCCCATCACCATCAGTAGACCCTGCGCACACATCCTGGTTTTGTGTTTTAATCATGTGAACACCGGAACTGCACTGCAAGTGCAAGAGAGTATATTATACATGTGATTTCTTCAGTGTGAGTGACTGTGCAGTCTTCTTGCCTTTTAGGCTTTAGAACTAGCTGATTCAGTCTTTCCAGTCTTTTTTTGGTCTTTTTTTCTGATCATGCTGTAAGTAAAGGTAGATTGTTACTGACTGCTTCATTTCGGTGTGTGTTATGTTGCAGTGACAAGTGGCGGGGAGCAAGATGTGGTGTTTGGGGGTCGAATCCAGAATTTAAGGAATTACCTCCTCATCGCATCGGTACAGAAGGATGACTCTGGCACCTACAAATGCCACGCTGTGAACATTAAGGGGGAGGACTCAGCACAGGCACAGCTCACAGTGATCAGTACGTTGTTTGCAGCTTTGGTCATGTATTATCTTTTCTGGTGTTTGGATGAACATTGTTATTTGCATATTCAAATTATTGCTGTACTTAGATATCATGCACCTGTTCCATATGCTACTGTTTCTCTTTCCTTTGTGGCGTTCCCCCCAAAATAAGAAGTATTAGTTCATTTCAGGTTTGTTTTCATTTTTTCTTTTTCTTTTAGTTTTTGTTTGTTTGTTTTACCTCATCTGAATTAGTTTTAACTTTGAATCAGAAAACAAATGGAGTTAAGTAGCACTTGAAAGAGATCACACAAATTCCCTTTGTTGATTCTACAGAAGCATCACATTCTGTTTCAGATTATTCTATCTTGATTTTTATTGTTATCTATAAGTCAAGCTGGCAGAAGCAGGATTTTTGTTTAGGTTATATTGTAAGTGGGACCTATTCAGATATATGCATCCCTTCTCTTTCTCTACTGTCTCTCTCGATCTTTCCTTTTTTATTGCCTCTCCCCACTGCTGTATTTCTCATATGATTTTGTTTGTTATTCTCACAACAGCCAAAACGCAGATCATCCGACCTCCCCAAAACCAGGTGGTGATACTCAGCACCCAGGTCCGCTTTGAGTGTGGTGTTGTTCAAGATGACAACACCATACCTGTGTGGGAATGGTTCTTCTACAAGAACGGCGATTTGACCAATGAGCGACAACTCAGCAGCTCTGGGCGCTTCCAGATCTCAAGAGACGGAACTCTGATTGTCAATGGTGTATCAGCTCAAGACATCGGACTCTACAAGTGTCATGTGATCTCTGCTGGTGGAAATGACAGTCGCACTGCTACGCTAAATGTGATTGGTAAGTGGGACTTTGCTTCTCTTTCAGCTTTGAAGTTTTCATCTGTATATAACAAGAATTGTCAGAGATTGGGTGTAGGTGCATTGATGGTTTCGTGTTATTTCTTGGATTGTATTGCTGCCATTTGTGTGTGCAAGAAGTGTGTTTTAGTACTTTTACATGATTTTATATTTACATAAGCAGAGAATGTTCTGTAGTTATGTTTTTATTGTAGTGGCAGTATGGTGTGTGTCTATGTGTGTTAATACATTTTTCAGTGTTATTATGTTTTTGCTTTTTGTTCAGAGCTTCCAAGACCTCCAACTGTGACGAGTGTGACATTAAACCAAAACCAAAACAACAGCGTGGTTCTGGTGTGGAACAAGGCCTTTGACGGCAACAGTCCCCTCATCAAGTACATCATCACCTACAGGCAGGAAAACCCAAGTGAGTCACACTCACAGTACCCTTTTTACAGTGAGGATTGAGTGATTAAAGCAGTGCATAAGACATGCTTGCCAAGTCTGCTGAGTTGAAGGCATGTGTCAGTAGAAATAGAATGGACTGCTTTTATCATTTTATGGAAGCTCTTTGATAACCCCTTCCCAGCAGAAATACCCTATTTGTGTTTTTAGTTGAATTGCTTTTCAAGAATGGTTTTGAAGAGATGTT
This sequence comes from Alviniconcha marisindica, assembly GCA_018857735.1. Lineage (NCBI taxonomy): Eukaryota > Metazoa > Mollusca > Gastropoda > Provannidae > Alviniconcha > Alviniconcha marisindica. The sequence goes on along the minus strand of JABMCL010000190.1, from coordinate 200,915 downwards.
GATCTAACCAGAAATATTCACTTGGAAAACTTTTCTCTGCACAAGAATGCATGCAATCATAATTTGAGCCTCTTATGCTATGGGCAAATAGGAAGCATTTTGCCAAAGACATTACGACGTTTTAGAGATGGAACAGGTTAAGCAATGTGTTGGTTTGTACTACAGAAAAAAATCTCTGCTTCTTTTTGCATTATGAGTTTCAACTGGGCTTGTTTTAAATTGAAAACTATTTCGAAACAACTGCACATCATTATAGCTTATTGTTGTTGTTTTTAAACTACATCGAAGTATATATATAAAAAAAGGCACCTGTTTTTGAGGATGAAAGATTCCAAAGAATTAATGTAATTTTTGTTGATGGCATCATTGTATTGTTGACGAGACTGATGTATGTACATGTTATATGCTTCAGTGGAGTTTTAAACTGTGTTAAACTATGAACTGTTACTTTAGGCCCCAGTCTTCTCAATTCCAAAATTCCATGGCTACATGCACAGTTTGCAAGAGATGATTGACACCATCTTCTTCTTTCAGATGGAAACAATGATGGGGTGGGATGGGAGGTGTACCCAGATGAAGTCCCGCCTACCTCCACTTCGCACATCTTGTCCAACCTCAGGCCGTCACGCTACTACCGTTTCCGCATCTCGGCTGTCAACACAGTGGGGGAGGGCAACGCCAGTCAGCCCATGCCCAACCCTGCCATCAAGATGCCCACACAACGTGAGTATATTGCAGTTGTTTCTAGTAGCTTGAGACACTACCTGCAGGCACAAAGCCAAGGACATCACACCATCGGTTACCTGGAGGAGAGAGGAATAGAAAGAAGAAGTGCTAGACAATCTTCCTCGAAAGGACAAGAGAGGGCCATTGTCAGTCAGAGAAACGCTGGAACCATTTCAAAGGCAAAGTTGAGAAACTGGATGGAGCGCATATGGGCTTTCCCCAGTGCATAGATACCATCTTGAACTGAACTGAACTGTTTTAGTTTATTTATCATGATCTATACACACCTTTCCCCTGGCAAAGTCTTTATTCTTGAACAGTCTGATTCTGAAACAGTCTACCAATTGTTACACCACAGAATGTTGTGTGGATGAAAAATTGGTGATACCACAAACCATTGGGTCTTTGTGTGTCGGCATCATCTGGCATTTTGTGTTTGTTAAAAGGGGTCCATATGAAAGTTCCTCCCTAAGCAGTAGGGTGTGGTCAAAGCATTGCATTTGATGAATGTTGTTTAGTTTTCTCTGATTGTAACTACAGCCATAGACTGCACAGCTTTCCCCCTTCTCCTCATAGGTCTGTTTTGTGTACCTTTTGCCATCTTTGTGAAAATAGAAATTAAGCATTTTCTAATTTTAGTAACAGTTATGACAGCCTCCTGTTATTGGGAAAAGAGCCATGGGGAAAGTGTGAATAGTGTGGAGAGGTACTGCAGCACTGAAATCCAAGGAGGTTGGGGGGGGGGGGGGGGGGGGAGGAACCTATACATAAGCTGGCCCCAGCCTGTCACCATCAGAGTTCAGACTGGTTTCATTCTGCATGGAGACAGGTGACAGTGTCTACACTTTTTGTCCTTTCATCAACAGCACAATAGTCATAGTGCATAGTCTCAGAAGTTTTGTCCTAAGCTCGAATTGTGAAATAAACACCATGTCAGTAAATCATGGATTATATAATCACTGAATTAAGAGGCTGACAGAGTGATTGATTCTTCAGTGTTTGAGCGATTAGGTTGAATTGTTCTCCAGTATGATCTATGGGTTGGTTCTTAGGTTGGTTAATCTTTTCAGCTTGGCTTGATTTGTATCTTGGTTGACAGAATTGTTGGTTCTTCAATGATTTTTAATTACTATTATTTGTCATTTCAGCACCCAGCAGTCCCCCAAGGAACTTTTTCTGCACACAAGGGGGAGAGAAGGAGATTGTTGCCACCTGGGACCCCCCGGAAGAAAGTACCTGGAATGGGGATCTTCTAGGCTACGTTCTTCACTACAAGGTGGCTAACCTCCCTGACTCCACCATGCAGGAAACCATTGTTGCAGGTGCCACGAGGCGCTCCCACACCATACAATATCTTGTGGCCTTCAAGCAGTACGCTGTCAGTATCGCTGCCTACAATGAGGAAGGCACTGGTACCGTCAGCAACCCGTTCTATGTTTGGACACGCGAGGGGCGCCCCACAGACTCTCCCAAAAATGTGGTTGCCACAGCAACCAACTCCACCACTGTTTTCCTTCAGTGGGACCCTCCCAATGCTGGTGAGATCAACGGCCGTAACCTTGGTTACATGATTGAGATCCGTCAGAACGTGACGCTGGTGCGGAGTTTCTTTGTGGGGTCCGACCCTAACAACATGGAAGGCCGCCAAGAGACTTATATCTATGACCTTGGGAAGTACACAATGTACAGCATTGTCATCACCTGTCGTACATCACCTGGCCTTGGTCCATACAGCCCACCAGTGACTGTTCAGACACAAGAAGATGGTGAGTTTTACTTCTAGACATTTCTGTTGAGTAACCTGCTTTTGTTAATTGCCTGGGCCATTCTGTAACCCTTCTTCATTGACACAGCATTATAGTTCATACTGTTCAGGATGCAGGGGGCAGCATTTAGAAATTCTGAAAGAGGCAAGCGGTCGGAAAGTCATAAGAAGTAAGGTGAAAATTTGGGAAGTCAGAATAACGATACTTTTTTTTCTTCTCCACTACTTCTTCAGAATTCTGAAAGAGGCAAGTGGTAGGAAAGTCATGATAAGTAAGGTAGGAACTAAGTGAGAATAACAATACCTTTTTTTGTCCACCTCTTCTTCAAGGTGCAGGAGATCAGTATCTGAAAATTCTGATAAAGGCAAGTCACAAGTGGTAGGTAAGTCATGATCAGTAAGGTAGAAACTGAATAAGTCAGAATAACAATACCTTTTTATTTATTTTTATACCATTTCTTTTGCAGTGCCTGGCCCAGTTCGCAGTTTGAACTTTGACAACGTCCAGGATCGATCCCTTCGCGTCACATGGTCTCCACCCAGTGAAATCAATGGTGTACTGACTGGTATGGAGAGGATTTATTCCAGAACATGTTGATTTTACTTATTTTATAGAGATGTGGTGTGGCCAAGTGGTGAAGGCACTGGACTCATGGTCAGGAGGTTGTGAATTCAAATCACTGTTTTGGCAGTGACCATTTCAGCAAAAGTAACAACAGCTGTATTTCATCATCAAAATGAGAACCATTGGCACACTTTGTAAAAGACTGGATTTAAGATCTAAGAATGATTGAATGTCTGCATAAATGCTGTCAGCAAAACATTGGAATTATATGTGATAAATATAATTGTCCTAGTTCTGCAACTCATTTTTTTACTGTGTAGGAAAGTGTCATTTTGTAGCTTGATTAAGGGGATTACCCTGAAAATTCACGTATCGTGTTTTGTGTAATAAATGGCTTTCTTTTTAACCTTTTACATGTTTGGATCCTATATGTGACAAGTGCCTAGCAACCTGATAGAAAAATGTCCTTGTTTCTGAAAAAATGTCCTTGTTTCAGGCTATGTCTTGGAGTACGAAAAGAAGAACCTGCCTGCAACGCGTGAAGTGGTCGACCTCCCTGCTACAGTGACCTCCTACACTGTGCGTGACCTGGTTCCTGTCACCAACTACACAATCTACGTCTCAGCCAAAACCAAGATTGGAGCAGGACAGGTGGCTTCTGCTGACATACAGTCTGGAGTCCCCCCAGGTAGGAACTGCTCATCAGCTGACTTGTTGGTATTGCCATAGTATCCTTCTCAAGAGACTCTGCCTTTGATGACTGCTAGTGTTCTAAAACAAGATCCAAACACATAAAAAAGGTTCAAAAGAATGCTTTTTTGTGACTGGACACGAAAACAACACAGCTCAACCAAGAGTAAATAAGTGCCCTAGTTCTACATCTCATTTTTCACTGTTTGACTGTTGTTTCAGTGTCGTTTTGTAGCTTGATAAAGGGGATTAATCTGTTGCATGTTGTGTTTGTCCTAATAAAAAGCGTTCTTTTGAAGTTTTTACATGTTTGGATCTTGAGGTGAAAATGGTCTTGACTCTTTCACTGGCTTCAGCCCCAGATATGTTGCTATATAAAGTCCAGCTAGACTGAGGGGATGATGGTGACCATAGACTTGTAAAGTGCTCAGTATGCATGTACAGGTCATTCTGTCATGGTGCAGTGATGTTGTCAAAGAGACAGGAAAAAGAATCAAAGAGACACAGGAAAAAGAAGAAAAGCCCCATGGAGATAGAAAAACAGAAAGAATAACATTTGGAGGGGGGTGTGGGGGGAAGGGGGGGGTCAGTCACTACAGCAGTTCAACACTTGGCTGTGAAAGATTGTTGCTCAAGTGCACCCTCTCAAGAGGAGATCCTTTGCAGGTGATGGGATGTTAAAATCCAAAAGGAGACCCATTGCAGGTGATGGGATGTTAAAATCCAAAAGGAGACCCATTGCAGGTGATGGGATGTTAAAATCCAAAAGGAGACCCATTGCAGGTGATGGGATGTTAAAATCCAAAAGGAGACCCATTGCAGGTGATGGGATGTTAAAATCCAAAAGGAGACCCATTGCAGGTGATGGGATGTTAAAATCCAAAAGGAGACCCATTGCAGGTGATGGGATGTTAAAATCCAAGAACAAACTAACAACACAAACTTCATCATGCTTCAAGTAATAATGTGTGGAAAGGTTGTTTCACTTTTAGTATAACATATCCAAGGATAAGAACAGTGTTGTGTGATGAAACAGTGCGTTTGTTATTGATTTTTAAGTGTATGTAAGCTGAGCAGGTAAAGTATATGTATATATATGTACCCTGGACTGAATGAGTTGTACTAGTACTGCTCCTTGGTAAGTGGTCTGTTGACATGGAAGTACAGACAGAAGAGTTTTACAAGATTGTAGTGTTAAACAAAATGGGTGTGGTTTTCCATGAGGGTGATCAACAAGATTGTAGTGTTAAACAAAATGGGTGTGGTTTTCCAAGAGGGTGATCAACCATAATGGTGGTATTTTATTTGGGTTTTACTGGATATTCAGCCTGCCCAGTCAGTGGCTCTGGTAACAGTAATCTTTTTAACTAATTACAAATAATAATAATAATAAATAATAGTAATTAATAGTTACATGGACAATCTGACTGTCATAAATAGTTTCAAAATTACATGTACAGAGCCATCATTTGAATCAGACAGTGGCTGGGTATTATTTTAAAACCTTGTGGTTGTACACAGCTTGTAGTATAGTCATGCTCATAGTTATAGATTTGTATCTCAGCAAGAATGTTTCAAACACTTCAATATACTGTATTGTTTAGCTTTTAAATATAAACCAGGAATTTGAAGACCAAAGAGACCCTTCTCCATCTCATTTTTAATTTGTTTTTATCCATCCTTTTAGAGTTGCCCCAGCCTCCCCACAACCTGGGTTTTTCCAACATTGGGGCTCGCACGGTGCTGCTGCAGTTTTTCCCTGGCTTTGACGGCAAGACCTCCATCACTCTCTGGATCATCCTGGCCAAGGAGGCTGGCAGTGATGACTACAGACAAATCTTCACCATCTCTGACCCGCACGCTCGAGAAATCTGGGTGCAGAACTTGCAGCCCTTCACCAAGTACCAGCTGAAGGTGATAGCAGAAAACATTGTGGGTCAGAGTGCACCGAGTGAGCCCACACGGGAGTTTGAGACACTGCAGGCTCCCCCTGGTGTCCCCCCCGGCAATGTCACCGTGCGACCGCTCAATGCCACCGCCTTCAGGATCAGCTGGACTGTGAGTTCTGAAGAGAGAAAAAAGAAGGAAAAATTTTGTTTGAATTTTATGTGTTGCAGAAATGGTTAAAATGCCTGTGATGATTTGTTTTTGATGATGTGCAGCTGTACAGCAAATTAGGCTCATTGCAGGGACATTGTTTTTATTCTGTTGAACTGACCAACAGACCATGATGGTGATGAAGGTTTGGTTAGATGATGGACACCTGAACACAAAAAACTCACAGCAGATCGAGGCACTACTGATGACTTCATCCAGTGGACATATCAACAGGGTGATAGTAATTGTGATGATTTGGTTATGGTAACATAAGGCACAAAGAAAAAAAGGGTAGGTAGGTAGGAGGATATGAGTTTGTTGCATGAAAATTCTGATTATTGTTAGTAGTCTTCTGGAGGTCAGTAACATGCATACTTCTCCAACATGTCCACAGCCCATACCCAGCCAGGAGTGGAATGGTGTCCCCCGGGGTTACAAGATCAAGTACCGCATGTGGAGCACGGAGGCAGAGGATGAAGGCATCGAGTCGGTGCAGGAGTCAACATGGACCACCGTGCAGTTGGAGAACGGAATCAACATCGACTCCTACATCCTCGTGCATCTGCAGGAGTGGATGGACTACCAGATCCGCATGATCTCCTACAACGACGTTGGCACCTCTCCTTACTCCCCAGTCACCACAGCCAGGACCAGAGAATCCAGTGAGCACTTGTTGCAATGTGCAAGAGTATTTGTAAAGCGCCTGTGCTTAGCGTGAGCCCAGAGTGCTTGATACAAAACGATAGGGTCGACAAAAATGTAGAGAATTTAAGAGACCAATTAAACCCTACTGTTTATGGAAGCAGATACACTGCAGCACTTCAGGTACATTCTTCAGAGCTGCTAACCACTACGTTTTGGCTGTAGTTTGCTATGCCCAAGGGCACTGCACTACGTTCATGATCATATCACTGCGCTCTCCCTCAGAAAAACTTTTTTTTTAAATTTTTGATCCCATGCGTTCGTGTGGGCATCAAATTCGCCAGCAACTGGTTGTGCGTGTGCCTTTTTGTGTCTGAGATGTTGGTTGTGCCACAGCCAATAGGCCTTCGCATTTTAACCAGCTGACCATTCGTAGCGTTCGGTTCAATTCCCGCTTTTATGTGTCACTTCCTGGCAAGATGACTTCCGTTTTCAATCATTTCAAATTGCCATGCCGAAGTGAGAAGCTGAAAGCAAGCTCCCGGGTGATGAATCTCGCCAAAAAAACGCACACCAAAATTTCTGGGAAGAGTATTATACAGAACAGTTTTTGTGTGTTGTACGATCAACACAGAGCACCAAGCATATGCAGTGCAGCGCCTGTGTCTTCAGTTCTTGGGACTTTTCTGTCGCCCATGGCGGAATGTACGACGTCAAACAACGCTTCAACTTGAAGCGTCACATCAGCAAAGGAAAAGCGATCAGAAGTACGCTGAAGATTTCCCATTAATTTTTATGGGTTGTGACATAATTCAAGCGGAGACTCTTTTCACAAATTTCTTTATAGTGCACAACATCGCTCTCTCTGCAGCCGATCATGACATCTGTTCTGGCGCACATTTCCGCAGAAGCGAATTGCAAAGGAGGACCATATATGTACGCTACGCTCAAAATCTAATTACTACGCTTAAAATCTGATTTTGCTACGCTAAAGTCTAGTGAAGGGTTGGCAGCTCTGCATCTTTCTCATCACTTCTAACACACACATGCACGCATGCATGCACACACACACACACACACACACACACACACACACACACACACACACACACAGCCATACATACAACCACACACACACACACACACGCACACACACACAGCCATACATACAACCACACACACACACAAACACACACACACACACACACACACACACACACACACACAGGTAAGTCATACTGCAATCTATTCAATGCTTAGAGGGGGTTTAGATGGGAAAAGATGGGTTGTCAGGGCAGATTTAAACGATGCCATGGAAGAAGAGAGTAGGGTAAAATTTTCCAGAGTAATGGTGCTTGATTGAAGAAAACAGAAGTCACCATGGCCAGAATTATGTATAAGGATACTAGTCCTGTACAATGTTAATATAAGTGATTTGGGCTGGCAGATGTTGCAGATTGTAGAGTGAGGAGGAGAAGATAGGGGTAGGTGTCTCTGACTGCTGATGGTGGTGGGGTACAAAGCAAACAGATCTTGGTTGGTGGATTGAGCTGTGTTCAGTTTGGAGAAGCTATCATGATTCATTAGACTATGCACATGTTCTGGCAGGTCTTGCATATTTGTTTGGAGGGTGGGTTTAAATTGTCATTACCAGTGTTGAGTTTGGCTAAGAGGTATGTCTGAATGTCTTGACAACAGCACCCAGCGCCAGCCCAAGCTCCCTGGCAGCCAACCCAGTGTCGTCCACCCAGATCCTTGTCACCTGGGCCTCTGTGCCCAGATTAGAGCAGAATGGACAGATCCTGGGATACAAGGTAAGTTCAGCGCATGGTGGTGGTTTTGTCTTTTTGGGGTGGGGGGTGTTGCTGGCCAACCAGATCCTTGATTCCCAGGCTGCGGCAGAGAGTGGGGCAGATCCTGAAATGCATGGTGGGTTCAGCACAAGTCCTTTGTTGCTTGTGGGGGTGGAGAGGGGGCCCTTCATTCAGACCTCACCACCTTTCCCCTCAGATCTTGCTGCCTTTTAAGCTTTATACTGTAGACTGATTATGGAATATGAGGAGTTTACTGTGTATGTGGCAGAGAAGGAACGTTTGGGGGGGGGGGGGGGGGGGGATTGTGCACCCAGATATATTGTAAGTCCAGGATACAGCAGAATAGATTCTGCAGCATAACCATGAGTTGTAGAAGGTGGAGGGGCTTGTCCCCATGTTTCCTGCTCACCTGCAGCAATAGGCAACAGACCTTAGGAAGTTGAAGAATCAAATTATTTTTGTTTTATTTTAGTTTTTTGTCATTGGCATTGTTTATTGACCATTACTGTTTCTTCAGATTTCACCTGGTTTTCATTTGTGTGTGTGGAAAGTATACTGGAGGTTGATTCTGTTGTGAGTACATAGCATGTGCATGTGCTTTCCCTGTTGTAGGTGCTGTATAAACCTATGGACAACAGTGACACACCAATGTTTGAAGACGTGAAGGGACAGAAAACTCTCAACGTCACTTTGACCAATCTTCGCAAGTATGTGTCGTACGCGATCCAGATCCTGGCCTACACACGCATGGGGGATGGAAAACTCAGCTCCCAAGTTATCAGAAAGACAGATGAGGATGGTGAGACTCTTTGTCCTTTATGTGTCCATTTACTTGCAGGCTTTCAAAGCTTCCAGGAACTCTTTTAAAGGTCTCCTTTGCTGAAAACAAAAGTCTGTCTGCTTTTTAAAAATCCCTAAGCCCTAGCATGTGCTTTATGGCACTTTTGCAGTGTATGTTTGTTGCAGACTGTACCCTCTGCATGTTGGTGACAAAATATGGTACAACATTCTGATTCTTATCTTGTCTCTGTTGTTTTGCCGCAGTGCCCGGTCCACCAATCATCATCTACTTCCCCAACGTGACGTACACCTCGGCCATCGTTGTGTGGAACTCTCCCAGTGAACCAAACGGAATCATCACCGGCTACAAAGTTTCCTACCGCAAGCAGGACCAGACCACACCAGACCGAGAGAGCGAGTTGGGTCCCAACGTGTTTCAGTACCTGGTGGACACCTTGGAGCGAGAAACCTACTACATCTTCTCAGTGACAGCCAAGACCAGGCTGGGGTGGGGCGAAACAGCCAGCGTCCCTGTGCTGACCATGGTCAACAGAGGTATGCAATGGAGCAATTAGTATTAAGGAAAGAGCATGATAAAAATAAGGGTGGTGACTGAAAAAGGTACTGAGAATGGATGGAGAAAGAAAAAGAACGGTATCAAGAAAGGAAGGATGAAAGAAAAAATCTAAGTCTGACTGAAAATAGAACAAAACAAAAAGGAAAAGTTAGATGCCATTTGAGTTTGTTAAAGATTAAAAAGAAAGAAAGTTTAAGATGTCTCTTGAGTTTTTCACAAAGGCTTAGTTTGGTATGTTGCCAAATGTGTGCAGGTCTTTCTTCGGGTCAAATCTTTGCGATAGATAGTGAATAAATTACTTGTTCATTGACTTTCAACTCAACTGGAGGGTAGTTTATGAGCTTTTAGCTTTTCATTGATTTGAGTCTCAGAAATCCGTAGGTTTGGAGCCAGTGCTTATCTTAAATCCAAGTTTTGGGTCTCAGTTTTCAAAATATATTATCATTTTGCAGTCCAAGGCAAAGCTTGTGTTCTATTTACGTCTGTGCCTTTCATTTCTCCAGATCGGCCTGAACGGCCAAGAAAGCCGACAGTGGGAAGCCTGCAGATCCACTCCCGGAACATCACCATCGCCTGGCAACCAGGCACAGATAACTACAGCCCTGTGAGAAACTTCACCATCCAGTACAAAATGAGGGACAGAGCGTGGACCAGGTTTCCGGAAACCATTCCCCCTACTGCCACCTCTTATACTGTCACTGGGTGAGTCGGCATGCCCACTGTATTTACACTGTCACTGGGTGAGTCGGCATGCCCACTGTATTTACACTGTCACTGGGTGAGTCGGCATGCCCACTGTATTTACACTGTCACTGGGTGAGTCGGCATGCCCACTGTATTTACACTGTCACTGGGTGAGTCGGCATGACCACTGTATTTACACTGTCACTGGGTGAGTCGGCATGCCCACTGTATTTACACTGTCACTGGGTGAGTCGGCATGACCACTGTATTTACACTGTCACTGGGTGAGTCGGCATGCCCACTGTATTTACACTGTCACTGGGTGAGTCGGCATGCCCACTGTATTTACACTGTCACTGGGTGAGTCGGCATGCCCACTGTATTTACACTGTCACTGGGTGAGTCGGCATGCCCACTGTATTTACACTGTCACTGGGTGAGTCAGCATGCCCACTGTATTTACACTGTCACTGGGTGAGTCGGCATGCCCACTGTATGTTTGTTTAGTCTTTGTCTCTCAGTCTGGAAAACCCTCTCAGGAGTCTGTGCAGTGTCCAGTTTAAGGGTCCAGGTCCATTCCAAAGTATAAAGCTGATCGGAAAAGAGGATGGGTTTACATTTAGGGTAGTTCTGATACTTGAAAGAGGAAGGGTTTATGCTGTGGGTAGTTCTGATACTTGAAAGAGGAAGGGTTTTCTCAGTATGCTGAGGGTAGTTATTATCCTTAAAAGAGGAAGGTCCAAACACAAAAAGGTTCAAATGAATGCTTATTTATTTTAACATGGACACACAGTATGCACATTTTTGGGGAAATCCCCTTTATCAAGCCACAAAACGACACTTTAACAACAGATAAACGGTCAAAAACGATGAAAAATGAAAGCAAAAGGCGTATCTTGTTTTTGTTCAAAGAACAAGCTGTAAAAACTAAACCAAAACAAGATAAATCTTTTTCTTTCATTTTTCATCATTTTTGACCGTTTATTTGTTGTTTAAGCATCATTTTGTGGCTCGATAAAGGGGATTTCCCCATAACTTTGCATACCGTGTGTCTGTGTTAAAATAAATAAGCATTTGTTTGAACCTTTTTGAGTTTGGGTCTTGTTTCAGAATGGCAGCAGTCATTCTGTTTCAGATTTTCTTTTCTTCTTTTTCTAAAGAGGAAGGGTTTACGCTGAGGGTAGTTCTGATACTGGAAAGAAGAGGGTTTCCTTAGAGGGTAGTTCTTATGCTTGAAAGAGGAAGGGTTTCACTCAGGGTAGATCTGTTACTTCAAATAGGAAGAGTTTACACGCAGGGTAGTTCTTTTATTTAAAAGAGGAACGGCCATTTACACTGCAGGTAGTTCTGTTCGTGGAAAGAGGGAGGGTCTGTTTTCAGTGGTTCCTGATGGTACATACAGGTTGCAGGTGAATCTGTTTGGCTTGAGAGAGAACTGGTTTGTGACTGGATTAACTCTATCTTGTATCCACTTGCAGACTGCGGCCCAACTCCCACTACCAGTTCCGAGTTGCAGCCACCAATGATATTGGTAGAAGTGATTTCAGTGAGGCTTCTGCTGAAGTCAAGACTCATTCAGACAGTGAGTGCTCTCCATGCAGTCGTCTGCTGCTTCTTTCTCTACTGCATTCATTGGGTTTTTGATTGTGTTTTTTGTTTGTTTTTACATTTGTTCTTTTATCCGTTTGTTTGTTCCTGGGTTTTTGTTTGTTTGTTTCTCCATTTATCCTTTTATATGTTTGTTTGTTTGTTTGTTTTTATTTGTTTATATTTTGAAACAATACATACATAGGTTGCATTGTTCTTAAATATGATGTCTTCCTAGTGTTTTTCTTTAGGTTACATCATTCGTACAGTATATGTCTTGATAGTGTTTTTCTTTCTACTTTTGTATTTCTTTACCTCATGCCACACACTGTCCCCATACCCTCATGTCCTGTTTTGTTACCTGTGAGACTGAAAGACAAACCAGCAGTGGCTTCAACAGTTAAAGGCTACTCAAACACCCACACACCCACAAATGCAGGCACACACACACACACACACACACACACACACACACACACACACACACACACACACACACACACATACATGCCCACCCCACACAGCACACACACTTTCACCTCCTGAAGCGAAAGAGTGAGACTTGAAAGATAAACTAGCAGTAGTTCAGATCTGATCCTCTGGGTTGGACCTGTCTGTGAAAGAAAGCAATCCACCAGAATGCAGACATCATCCCTTATGGTGCTACAGGAAGGGAAAATTGGTCCATAATAAAACTGTTATTCCCCCCCCCCCCCCCCTTTCCCCCAGGAGGGGTTGGTGAACGGGACTGCATCTTTCTACCAAGCAGATGTTAACTTTTTTGTCTTGTGTACAGAGCCAGATGGAGCTCCACAAAACCTGCAAGTTGTTGCTGTTACCAGGACTTCAATTCGTGCTTCCTGGCAGGTAATTAAACTATAAATCATCAGGATCACCTTCCTTCACTGTACCATGGAAGTGGTTTACTGAGAATGAGAGGCTAAAAGTGACTCTTTTTATTGTTGTGTGAAATGTCACAGTTTGTATACAGTGACATCCTTTTGTTGTTGAAAGCAAGTGGTTAAACTACCTGAAATGTTTTCCTAAGCACCTGGCCTGTCATAGCAATTAATTTTCTGCTGTTACGTTAAAAAAAAAAAAAAATGATTGTAGAAGCAGCTGTATACAGCAGCTCTTTGGGGAGTGTTTTAATTTAATTTTTAATTTGTACAATTCTGTTTGGTATATATTTGATTTGATTTGTTTTAAACTACTATTATTAAGTCAGATGCACACCTTACACAGTTTGCACATTCAGGGCTCTTGCTTTGAGAGCACTTTGAGTTTGACAGACACAGGTCGAATCAATCTGATGCACCTAAATGCCTGTTTTTCATCACTCTTTCTGCAAGCCACCTCAGTTTAGCTCTTGGAACAGTGAAGAAATTGTAGGATACCGACTGCGCTATGGGGTGGAGAGGCAGCAGCAGTGGCAGTACGTTTTGGGCGACCTCGCCTTCACCAAAGATATCACACAAGGCCTGACACCGAGGCAGACCTACGTCGTTAACGTGCAGGCCTATAATTTTTTGGGCGGCGGGCCGTGGAGCGCGCCGGCATTTGTATTTCTGGAGATAGGTACAGAAACTTGTCCAGTGTGAATCACCGTTTTGAGTTGGTGTGCTCACTGGAGTTGTCCTGTGTCTGCTTTAGCAAAATAGTGGAGTCAAGTCTTCACCTGAGAATGGTTGTATGTGAACACGGGCTTGTGCTTCTCTTCAGTAACTTTGTTGGCTGCCTTGTTTGTCTTCCTTGTGTAAGTTTGGTGCTCCCATTTCATGGCTGTGAATTGTTTATGAACACTTTGATAACTGCTCTTATGAGTGGACACTGGTAAAGAAAAAAGAATAAACAATGATATAGTGTTGCTGTTTTTTTAAAGTGGAGTGGGGAGGTATAAGCACCAGGTGATTTGGGGGTTTGTTTTATGATTTATAGTCATACTCATAGTATATGTGCATTCATAAATTATATGTGTGTGTGTCATTCTGATGACTTGCCAGGTTGATGATAAGTCCTCTATGAAGGAGACAGACAGATTTTAAACCTGAATAATATTGTGCCTTGAAATGGGAGATGGGGGACTGGTCATGTTGAGCTGAGTGAGGTGTCAGATCTTTAAGCATTTTTTGAAAGTCGCGTTATGCACAAAGGCTGACATGGTTTTGAATTGGGCAAGAATCTGGCTTGTACTTTTAACCCATTTCCTCATCAGTTTATCTTTTGTGCATGCTTTCCTTGTCTTGTATTGGTTTGTAACAAGAGTTCATTGCCTTAGTAGTGTTGTATTTTATTAAGGTGTGTGTTCTTGCCAATCTTGTGGAGCTCTGTGATGGTAAAGTTTCCATTTCTTCCTGTGTGAGCAGTTTTTCAGTGACGTAACTTGTTGCTTTTTGTGGCTCATTTTGGGCTTGTCAGATCTGACCATGCTGATCAAATGGTCTTTTCCATGCAAAACAAAACAACAACAACAAAACAAAAGAGCGAAAAACCACAGTGATTCTCTTTATCAGCTTGAGGCAGCAGAGGCGTTTGACGTGCCTTCCTGGGGGGTCAAAGGATTTGTCAAGGAAGGCACTGAGACTGGGAGTGAAACCTGGTCAGCTGTAAAAGGAATTTGATGTGCTGAGTTTTTATTTACTTGTGTGAATCATGCCAGACCAGCAGAGGACTCCTGAAAACAATAGCACTAAGGCTTGCAAAGAAATTCTAGTTTCTGTCCAGATACATGCCTCCAGCGAGACTGCAGTGAATAGCGAAACAGCACTTGGCATGCCTGAACACTTGTGCCAGCTGAGCTTAAGTCATTATCACAATAGGTAGCTGACCACTTGGTGCAGACAGGACAGTAGATATAGCCAAACACCTGCTTCTAGCAGAACCACAGTAGGTAGCTATAACTACCACCTGCTTCCAACAAACACCTGATCCCCCCAAAAAAACAATAGATAGCCAAACACCTGCTTCCAGCTTTTTTCAGTAAACAGCCAAATACCACCTACTGTCAACAGAGCTAAAGTGTATTGGCAAACACCATCTGCTTTTAACAAAACTAAACTAAACAAACACCACAATTTTTCAACAGAAAGACATTACAGTTTGTCCCTAATATGTCAGCCCGACATCCAAGGACATTAAACCCCAGATCATCACATAATGACAGTAGAGCTAGCCAAACACCATGTCCTTTAAGCAACTATATAAACCCTGAACAGCCAGAAAGTACTATGCAAGCCAAACAGTACTAAGCCATCGAAATGATACTACCAGCCAAATGATACTAAGCCAGCCAAATGATGTTCAGCCAGACAAATAGTACTAAGCCAGCCAAACAGTACTAAGCTAGCCTAGTGATGCTAAGCCCAGCCAGATGATACGAAGCCAGCCAGACAGTACTTAGCCAGCCTAGCGATGCTAAGCCCAGACAAATGATACTAAGCCAGCCAGACAGTACTAAGCCAGCCAAATGATACTAAGCCACCCAAATGATGCTCAGCCAGCCAAACAGTACTGAGCCAGCTAAATGATACTGAGCCAGCCAAAGAATACTAAACCAGCCAAATGATGACAAGCCAGCCAAACAGTACTAAGCCCAGCCTAATGAATCTAAGCCCAGCCTAACACTGCTACCACACAGAGGCCCGCAGAGGACACGTGGAACGGCCTGCTGCTGAGCTACGTGGTGCAGTTCCGCCAGGTCCAGCAGCAGGACTTCCAGGAGGAGAGCGTGGAGTTTGGCACTGGGACCCTGCTCCTGTCCGGCCTGGTCATCTCCCAGACCTATGAGGTTCAGGTGTTGGCCGTCAACGGCAAGGGGCGAGGCCCCCCGAGCACGCCGGCCACGATCTATGTAGGAGAAGCAGGTGAGGAACCGGAGAGGGTCTCCTTCAGCGTGCCGTGCACAGTCAGTGTTGGCAGGGGCATAACGCTGCCTTGGGTCTTTTTAGTTTGATCAGTTCCCACTCGGTTCATGCTAAGTGTTTTGTTGCATGTGTTGGGCCATGGGTACTCTCAAGCACTCCAACCACTATGGAGGAGAAGGGGATGAGGAACCAGAAATGGTCTTCTTCAGCATGTCGTGCACAATGACAGTGGTAGGGGTGGGAATAGCTCAGTGGTTAGAGCGCCGGACTCGTGATTGAAAGGTCGCGGGTTCGAATCCCCGTAGGAGCGGCGGGAGAATTTTATTCTCCGGGGTCGACTTTCTGTGCTGACTTATTTCGGTATCCATTCCACCCCCGTGTTACCGCAGTAGCACATAAAAGATCCCCGGTCATTCTGCCAAAAGTGCAGGTGGCAGGTTACAGCTAAACACGCATACACCTTATGTATGTGGCTTTGCATGAAGTGACATGGTGCATGGTTGCATGGTGTACACAGAACTTGCGCCGAGACGGCTGCAGTTTCATGTGGCACCAGCCATACCAGCGCTGTAAGTACACCACTTCGGCGGATATTAAAAAACAAAATGCGCTATAAAAAGCTAGTCACTTGTGTAGAACCACATGCGAGCGCAGTGAGTCTGCTCAAGAGAGCGGAGAATAGCGCTATGTAAACGATCATCAATCAGTCAATGTCTGTAATACTTATAATGCTGCCCTGTTTTTAAAAATGTTTTTAAATCTAAATATTTTTCTGTTTTTTTTTTTATCACATCCCACTTAATTGATGTTGAATGTTTTATTTCATGTATTGTCTGCTCAGTCTCCAGTTTAAGATATACACTGGTCCTGTGTTGTGAACATATCATGCCACAGCATTAGTGTTGCATTGTGATGTAGAGCCGTGCTTGGTGTGATGAAGTGTAAATTGCACACTTGCCGAATACAGTTCATGCAACAACTGAATTGTAGAAGCAACATTATTTTTATTTCATTATGGTCTTGGATAGTTAGTTTCAGTATATATATATCACCATATTTGCATCATATTTTCTAAAAAGAAGTTTATGGCACTAGGAAGAAATGGTGTGTGTGTGTGTGTGTGTGTGTGTGTGTGGAGGGAGATACATATATCAGGATTATCACTGCGTATAAAGCCCTCAGTGTTGTCAGTGAGGGCAGTGCATATTTTGCCCCAAACAAAGACCAATAAGATGAGGATTGATCGGAATTCAGTCAGACCAACATCTTTTACTTTTGTTGTTTTAGCACACATGTTTAATGGTGTTGGTGTTGTTCAAGAGACAAAGATAGTTTGAACAGGTGGCTTATTTGTGATTACTTTGTTAATTGATGTGCTTTATATTTTGTGTTGTACTATTTATGTTTATATATATATATATATATGTGAACATTTTGTTTTGTCTTTGGGATCCACACAGCTCTCATTGTGCTTATTTCCACCTTGCTGTCGAAATAATAACTGTCAGTTTCACCCCATCTGTTGACAATAAACTCTTGTCATTCATGTGTCAAAATTCACAGTTTGAAGTATAACAATCAACATGATGCAGTTTAGTTTTGTAGTTTCATATTTCTTAATGAGTGGTTTTTCAGATGTATAATTTGATCTCATTATTATATGTCCAGTAGAATGAAGTAAAACTGAATAGTCTTTAAACTTTTAAATGTTGCTTTGCTGATGTTAAAAATCATTGTTCCAGATTATTATTATTTTTATTTTTGTTTATTTTTATATAAAAAATGGGGTGGCTGGGGGGGGGGGGGGGGGGGGGGGGGGAGATATCCTATAGAGGAGCAAAGTGTATGTTTATTATATGTACAAGACAGTATTGATACATTTTATTTTTAGTAGCTGTATACTTTTGGGTCTCTTCTCAGTGTTTGGAACTGATATATAAAATTTAAGGCAGAGCTTTCAAGAATTTATAAAGATTTGATTATCCATAACAAGTACCTCAAGCATAAGAATTAAGCTGGTAACCATTTTGTGACTGATCTTTTATGTGCATCAAAGAATGTTTGTTTTTTAAAAGTATTAAAATAATGTTGACAGTGACGAATTTATGATACATTAAATGATTTAAAAATAATTCTGTCTTTAAAATACCTTATTAGGTGTGAAGAATTCAGTATTGTGACAGATATTTACTGCCACAGGTGGAGCTGTAAGGCATGAAATGTGGCAGGGGTCATGATGGCAATCTGTCACACATGTACCTGATCAGGTAGTGATCACACAGGTACCTGTGTGCTCTGATCAGGCAGTGATCACACAGGTGCCTGTCTACTCTGATCAGGTAGTGATCACACAGGTACCTGTCTACTCTGATCAGGTAGTGATCACATAGGTACCTGTCTACTCTGATCGGGTAGTGATCACACAGGTACTATGCTCTGATCAGGCAGTGATCACACAGGTGCCTGCCTGCTCTGATCAGGAAGTGATCACACAGGTACCTGTCTACTCTGATCAGGTAGTGATCATGCAGGTAACTGTCTACTCTGATCAGGTAATGATCACACAGGTACCTCTCTACTCTGACCAGGTACCTGTCTGCTCCAATCAGGTAGTGAAGTTTGAACTATGGTTTGTGTTTAGCAATTGGCTGGATCGGCCTTAATGTTTAAATTATGATCAAATAGTGAAGTTTGGTCAGTGGAGCATCTTTGCTTTTCTGTAATCAGATAGTGACATTTGAGTTGGGGTTTGTGTGTACTAGCGCCCACTGCTGGCCCCAGCAATGTGCAGGCTGTCAACAAGAGCTCCTCTTCCATTGAAGTCACATGGGTTCCGCCGCCTCCAGACACACAAAATGGGGGACTTTCAGGTTACAAGGTAGGCTCATGTTTCTGTATTTAGATGGCTGTGCTGTGCTTGAGTATCGTGGGGCTTTTTCAGTGCCATGTATTCAGTGTGAGTGGTGTGTGTGTGTGTGTGTGTGTGTGTGTGTGTGTGTGTGTGTGTGTGTGTGTGTGTGTGTGTGTGTGTTTCTTATAGTTCATGCATGAACATTGAAGAGCACCTCAAATGTATATCACATTGAAAGAGTTTGATATTTTTGTGAAACTTTGCAAAGAGAGCTAGTTAATCCATGATGATTTACTGTATCCCAACTGTTTGTGTGTAGGTGTTGTTTTACAAGAACTCCAGCAGCATCGAGGAAGAGCAGCAGCGCATATCAGCAGAAACACAACTTCAACTGGAAGGACTGGAGACCTTCACCTTCTACTTCATCTCCGTGCAGGCCTATAACCTGGCAGGCGAGGGGCCCCGCAGTGGTTTAGTCTCTGCTCGCACTTCAGAGGGGGGTAAGTAGTCCTGGACTCTTTTGTGGGGGGGGGGGGGGGGGGGGGGGGCAGCAGTTTAGTCTCTGCTCACCCTTTGGAGGGAGGTTAGTAGTCCCAAGTCCCAGATTCTTTGACCTGAGGTTAGGGGAGGGGCCATGCAACGATTCAGTCTCTGCACGCACTTTGGAGGTGGGTAAGTAGTCCTCGACTCTGACGGAGGGGGGGGGGGGGGGGGGTCATGCGAGTTTAGTCTCTGCTGGTACTCAGGAAGGAGGTAAGTAGTCCTGGACTCTTTGGGGGTGGGGGGGTGGGGGGGGGTGTTAGCCATGCAGCAGTTTAGTCTCTGCTGGCACTTCGGCTGGAGGTAAGTAGTCCTGGACTCTTTGACTTGAGGTTGGGGGAGGGGCCATGAAGCCATTTAGTCTCTGCTGGCACTTCAGAGTAAGTAAGTAAGTAGTCCTGGACTCTTTGACTTGAGGTGGGACTGCTGGACACCCAAAGCATCAACTTCCAGCACGTCCTTCCTCACATCTCTGCCACAGTTGGTCCGTTTCACAGCCTCAGAAGCTGACTCATAAGAGTCCACTTTCTATCAGCACATAAAAAAAGGGGAGGGGGGACTGGCTATGGTGTAACCAGTCATGGCAGAGGTGTGAGGGGGGGGGCAGACTGGTAGTCGCAGTTTGGAGTATGGGATGGGGGCTACGGCCGACCCAAAGGGACATTGGCCTCTGTCTTCCCCTGGGGGCAGTCAGATTCCCTGAGTCTGCTTTCATCATTTCCTGTCTTCTCCTTGATCTGGCAGTCACCCTATCGAGACACAGTTGATGCAGATATCTAAACAAAATTGACTGCCAGTGTCAGAAAGATAGATGGAATCATGTACGGGAGCTTAACCCTAGGAATGCCTTTCAGTGGGACATGGCAAGGCAGTGTGTGAATTTTGGGTAAAGATGCCTTTTTTCAGAGTAGCAAATGAAGTTATTGTGCGCTAAAGCCATATTTTAATAAACAGCAAAGAAACAGTTATTGTGCGCTAAAGCCATATTTTAACAAATGCAAACAGCTTAATTACCGGTATGCACTGTGCTGCTGTGTTTGCACTGATCTGTTTGGTGTTGCACCTGCAGTTCCCAGTGCCCCTGGCAAGCTGGTGTTCACCAACATCACCATGCGACAGCTGACCGTCAGCTTCCAGCCCCCGGAGCAGCCCAATGGATACATCCTGCTCTATGAGATGGAGTACTTCCCTGTCAACAGAAATTCCTGTGAGTTGTTTGAAGTTTTGTTTCAGCAGCTACTGTTTTTCGGGACCATGTCATTTTGTTCTCTGTGTGTCTGTATCACTGTCTTTCTGTCTGCCTGTTTGTCTGCAAGCCATGTTATATACATGTCTGTGTATGGTCTGTTTGCGTCTTCCTCTCTCTATGTACCTCCTGTCTACTGTTTTCTTTGAGTGTGTGCATACTTTGTCCGCTCAGTTAAACTGTACCGTTACGTAACATTTCTCTGTGAATACATTGTACCTCTGCCAACTAATGTGACTTATTTCTGTCTGTGAAAACATCATACCTGTGCTGACTCAGTAATACACTAATGTGACTATTTTTCTTTGTGAATACATCATGCCTCTGCTAACTAATGTGACTTATTTCTCTTTGTGAATACATCATACCTCTGCTAACTCAATAATAAACTAATATGACTTATTTGTCTTTGTGAATGCATCATTCCTGTGCTTACTAATGTAACTTATTTCTTCCTGCAAATACCGCATACCTCTTCTAACTAATTTGATTTATTTCTCTTTGTAAATGCATCATTCCTCTGCTTACTAATGGAACTTATTTCTTTCCTGTGAATACTGCATACCCCTTCTAGCTAATTTGATATATTTCTGTTTGTGAATACATCATACCTCTGCTAAGTAATGTGACCTATTTCTCTGTCAGTAGATACATCATACCTCTGCTAAGTATTGTGGCTTGTTTCTCTGTGAATAAATACATCATACCTCTGCTAACTAATGTGACCTATTTCTCTGTGAATAAATATATCATACCTCTCTGCTAACTAATGCTCAGTCCACACTGCAGGAATATGTCATCACACTTCTGACCATAACCGCCATGATCACTTTTTTGCTATTTGCTTATACCTTAATGTGATATGCATGCTCCAGTTGACCCCCTTCCACCAAAACTCGTGCTGCGTGACAATGAGACGCAGAAGGTAGTGAAGGGGCTGGATGAGAACGTGGAGTACAAGTTCCGGGTGTCTGCCAACACCTCCATTGGACGGGGCGAGGCGCGGGAAGCCTCCGTTAGCACTGGACCCCAGCCAGGTGAGCTCAGGGGTTGTTGGTTGGGTCCATGACAGGGTTATTTTGAATGAAGTGTCATAGGGGGTTGGTAAGGTCCATTGCATGGTTATTTTGAATAAGTGTCTCAGGGGTTGAAAAAAGAGAGAAAAAATCTGAAACAAGAATGACTGCTGGCGTTGTAAAACAAGATCAAAACACATACAAGGTTAAAAAAATGTGTTATTTATTAGGACAAAACACAGCATGCAAATTTTGGGGGTAATCCCCTTTTTCAAGCTACAAAACAACACTTATACAACAGTTAAATGGTGAAAAATGAGATGTGGAACTAGGATGTAGACTGGAAGAATGTGATTTTGTCATGCCAACAATATTCCAAGCACTGAACACTAAAACAACGCAGCTCAACCTAAAGCAGTTAGGTGTCCTAGTTCTACATCTCATTTTTCACTGTTTAACTGGTGTTTAGATGTTGTTTCAGTGGTTGGTCAGATCCATTACCGGGTTATGTAGAATGCAGTCTCTGAAGGGTTAGCTAATCTACTTGTTACAGGATTATTTGGAATGCATGGAGTTTTCAATTTTTCAAGTGGATATCCACTACAGAGTGTCCGCTTCTCACTAGTTGCTTCTGCTAGGAGAAAATTACATGTATAACATTAAGAAATAAAAATCATAATAAAAAGATGCTAATATTTTACACCACTCACAACACAACATCCAGCCCCCCAAAAGTCTTGAATATTCATATTCCTGTGGAATGAGGCAAGAGGACTTGCTATTTCTGTCCCTCCTGCTTTTTGATTTTGACAGAAAATCTCTGCTGTTGTTGACAAGTGTAAATTGTGCTCGACTGAGCACATGTGTTACACCTTTAAGAGATGAGTCTGACAGTAAAACTGGGTTGCGCTGTGTGGTCAGGATCCCCAAGTGCCCCCAGCAAGCCCAGCGTGAAGCAGCAGGACCGGTCCCTCTTGCTCCAGTGGGTGGACGGGGCCACGGGTGACTCCCCCATCTATGGCTACCTCATCCAGAACAAGAAAAAGGAACAAGGTAGGACAGCATGGATTGTTGTTTGTTTGTTTTGGTAAACACAAGTTTTGTCTATCTAGGCCCATTGAGTTGTGTTGCAGTGGAGTTGCCCTGCACACACAAAGTAATAACAGGAACATAGGTAAACTTTATTATAGTGAGTAAAAATGCCTGTTGTAAGACTCATTTGTATGCTGAGAATAATAATTGCAGAGCATAATTCTGTCAAGTTCTGAATTTTAAGAGGAAACACTTTATATATCCATTTGTAAGTAGGATGATGTAGTAAAATGCAATCTGACTTTGAACAGTCTCACCTAAACATACCATAATAAAACTGTGCTACCATTTTTGTTCTTTTTTTTGTGCAGAAGAAAAAGCAAAAATGCAGAAGAAAAAGAAAGAAAGTAGGTGAATGTAGTTTGATCTATTGCATGCTTGACCAGAAGATATGCCGGTCATGAGAAGCTGAGCACCCAAATGTTCTCTTTCAGTCAAGGGATAAAAAAGGAGTTGCAAACATGACTCATACATAAAGGTTTATTCATACTTTGTGGTTTATGTCCTTGATGCACACAGAGCAACTTATTGATATTGTTGCAGCTGCGTCAGAGTTCCAGACGCTGGAGCACAAGATCACCAGCGAACCCAAGGCTCTGATCTCTCTCACCAACCTCAACCCAAATACAGAATATCAGTTCCGCATCATCGCCATCAACAACCATGGCATCAGTCAGCCAAGTGTGGCTTCTGAAGTCTTTGTTACACCCAGTTTTGGTGAGTTCATTGTGGTTTCCTTGGGCGTCTCTTTGGGGGTGTTACGACAGTGGCAGGGACAGTAACTTGAGTAAGTAACCTTGAAAGAGAGGTGTACTTTGGGAGTTGTTTGGCATCACTTGTTCAGTTCAGTTCAAGATGGTATCTATGCACTCGGAAAAGCCCTTATGCGTTCCACCCCATCTCTCAGAAGTTTCCCCAACCTCGCCTTTGAAATGGTTCCAATGTTCATCTGATTGACGATAGCCCTCTCTTGTCCTTTGAAGGAAGACTGTCCAGCGCTTATTCACTTTATCCACAATGGAGCTGCTGATAATGGACCAGCTCAAGAAAGGGTAGTCTCAAACCATGTCTGATCTTTGGTGATGGGTTTGTTTCAATTGGACTATCAACAGAACTTACAAAATTGATCAGAACAGTGTACAAGGCATCACTTTCCAAAGATGAATGCCGTAGATAGCTAACCCAGTTCTTGTCTGCTATGGGACTTGGTAATGAAATGAAGATGAAATCGAGGCTGCTGTCATTTCTCTGATTCGTATTTGCTGTCAATATGGGTGTGTTGTTTTTGGTTTCATGATCTTTCACCTTTGAGTAAATGCTGCTATACACTAATAGTATGACTAGGCCTGCATGGGTCATTCCAAATACCATTTCTGGGATCATTTGATGGCCTGTGAAATATCACAGATCAGTTTTCCAAGATATGCTTTGTGCCTTGTGGTCAGAAAATAATGTTCAAGCTGTGGCTTGTGGCTGCTTGCTTTTACTACATGCTTCACTCAATGTGTTGTTAAGTTTCCACACCACAGGTTTTCTCAAGGTTGGCTTTAGTGTTTATCTCTTCAGATAAAATCATGAATGTACTGGCAATGGAACAAACATGGCCTGCTTTCATTAGTACTTGAATAAGTGATAGGACATTTTTTCCAAGCAGATCTGTTGGAGGTCAGCACCACAAGTTTAGAGATGATGACAGAGATGATGAAGTTGTTTATTTGGCAGTTTGAGGATTCCGGTGTCCTAGCTGTCAGACAGTTTACATTTAAGTGAAATGTAAATATTGAGATGTGCCTGCTATATTGACCGTTTTTGAGTTGATTGCAGTTGGTGTTGACTGTGTTGAGTCCACAGCTGTGATCCAGCTTTTATCTGTGATTTGGTGACTGAGTTTTGTTTTGTTTTTTGGTGTATAAGAATTTTGAATGTCTCATTCATTCCGAGGTGAACCTATGTGGTTGATGGGACATTAAAATGCTCTGTCAAACTCAAGTAACTTGGTGTTTTGTGCCCAGTCAACCAGTATGGTTATATGAGGGCAACTGTCAAACTCAAAATCACCAACACAAGTTTTTTGGATGCTGATGTTCCCAATATATGTTTTGATTTCATATCATATGGTAACTGAGCAGAAAGAAAAAATATGCTGCTGGAAACAATACTATATTTCTTTCAAATACATTACCTCAACCTAACTAATAGGAGTTATATTCTCTTAACCAAATACCTAGCTGCATTTGGGTTTCCAAACCCAAAATTATCATCCTGTAATACCACGCAGAGTGGTCTCCCCCTGACATGGGGAGGGGGGGGGGGGGGGGGGCATCCTCTGTATAAGACCCAGTGAAGCGTGCGCACTTGCGAGTTCCTTTTTTTGCCTAGACCACAGATGTTGTGCAGATTGCTGCTTGTCACTGTGTTCGACTATCGGTCAAAGCTTAGATTTTGGGGGATTTTTTTTTACCTCTTTCTCCCCTGACCTATTTTACGAGGCTCTGCTTATGGCAGATGTGTGTGTTTGGGTGTGTGCATAGGCACTAATGCATTGTTCAGCATTGGGCTACTGCATAAGACTGCTGCAAAGTTATGCGTTCATATGCCATGTCATTTCATTCATCTTTGTGCATACTACTTACTAGCTTCATTTGTGTTAATTTAGCCTAAAGAGAATGCATGGTCACTGCTTTTGCAGTATTATTTCAGAATATTGATGATCAAAATGAAACTGAACTTTATCTGTTTCAAACTTCCTTTTTTACAAAAAAAAATTCCATGTTTTTTTTCACTTCATGGTCAAGACAATTTGTTTTTTCCTCAGATGTTTATTATCTATATTCTTGTTCCAGGTTCTCTCTCTTCCACACTGTCTGTGCATCATACCATACTATAAGATACCTATACCTATATAATCCATATGCCTCAGATCTTTCTGTAGTAAAAGTAATATGACCAAACATATCAGTAAGACTAATTTTCTGCTCACTGAGAATTTTGTTTTTGTGTGTGTGTTTGTCTTGTTTGGTTGTTGTAAATGATGATTACTGTTTTGCTTTTTTCACCCACCTAGCTTCCTTAGCATATCATTCTGAGCTGATCCTGTGTTGTTAACAAGATGTTAAAATCCAAGGGCTGACTCACTTGGCATAATAATAAGCCCTGATAATACTACATCACTGAAAGTAATGTATATTAATTTTATTTTTGAATACTAGAGTGTGTGGTTGTGCATGCCACCACATGTGTTGGTGAGTGTCATTTGCAGCTGTTGTAACAAATGTGAATAGGCGCTTGTTTTCCAAGTCACAGGGTCTGTAAATAATATTGGAGTGTGCCTTGGTCCCATTCTGATGAACATGAATAGATGTTTGTTTGCAAGTTACAGATTGTGTAAATTGTATTGGAACACTGCTGCTTCTGTCGCAAGTTGCAGATTGTGTAAGTTATATTGGAGCACTGCTACCTCTGTTCCAAGTTGCCGATTGTGTCAGTTATATTGGAGCACTCCTGCTTCTGTTGCAAGTTGCGGATTGTGTAAGTTATATTGGAGCACTGCTGCTTCTTTTGCAAGTTGCAGATTGAGTAAGTTATATTGGAGCACTGCTACTTCAGTTGCAAGTTGCCAGTTGTGTTAGTTATATCGGAACACTGCTACTTCTGTTGCAAGTTGCAGATTGTGTAAGTTATATTGGTGCACTGCTACTTTATGTCTTCTGTGTGCATGTGCTCACAAAAGAGTTCTCACCCTTACAGTTTCCTTGCTTTTGTATGTGTAGCGGTGGCACAGATTGCCAAGCCATTCCACACAGAGTGGTGGTTCCTGGTGATCATTGCACTGACTGGGGTCATCATCATCCTGGTCATCATCTCCCTCCTCTGTCTCCTGGCTAGACACAAAAAGGCTGGCAGTAAGTAGAACTTGAGGGCGGTGTGAAGGGAATGTTGTTTTTGCTTGCTTGCTGATGATTTGCATGTTAAGGGATAGTGAACGAGGGTCAAATTGCAATTTGTATTAAGTAATTGAAAATATGCTACCGATGATTTATGTATGGCTGTCTTTCTTTGTAAGCGGTTTTGTTTGGTTGGTTGTATTTATCTTCAGATTTTGTAATAAAAGTCCCCCTCCCACTCCCCAAAATGAGAAAACAACAACAATGAAACAAAGAAATCTCAAACAGGTACAGTACCTGTGCATTTTCAGCATCAATAATCTGCAACAGAGTCAGAGTGCCTACCACCAAGTGTGTTTGAAGGCCAGGTTGACAGAGTTGTAGCTGAGTCTTTTTTTTTTTTTTAGAAGTTAAAAACCTTTTTGCATGTTTCAATTCCATCTTGTGTTTACCAGAAGAGATGAAGAGATCACAGACGAACACCACAGTGATGTCAGAGCCCTCAGAACCAGAGGAGGGTGGCTTCCCCACCTATGAGATGAGACAGTCACGTCGAAACATGCAGTCCAGGAATGGATCTGTCAAAAATATTTATGCCAGGTAATAGACAAGAGCTGTTTTTCTCAGTAATCCCATAGTTACTTGAACTCTTTGCTTGTGTGTAATCCACCACGCTGGGTTTTCCCTGATGAATCTTCTGCAGTGAAGCAGTGCAGATGTAGAAATAGGTATGGGTTTGTGTTAACCGGTGATTTCCGGTATTTTACCGGATCAGTAAGCACATGCTGGAAACAAAATCAGCAAGCAGTCAGAGGTACTGGCTGCTATTTTGTTTGACTGGTTCTGAAAAACAGCAACAACAAAAACACAGCACAGTGAGAGTGCTTGTGGTGTGTGTGTGTGTGTGTGTGTGTGTGTGTGTGTGTGTGTGTGTGTGTGTGTGTGTGCATGTGTGTTGTGCATGCATGCTTGTGTGAGTGTGTGTCTGTGTGTGTGTGTCTGTGTGTGTGTACATGGTTTAGGCAGGGAAGGGAGCTGAGTGTTTGCTAGTACAGCTCTGGTAGTAGTATGGATGGCCATGTATCTGACCAGTTACAGTGCATTATCTGAACCACTTTGCCCACCTTACGGATGTCACACCGGTCTCAAAAAAATGTCTAGTGCAATCACTGTAAGGTCCATTGACAAGTTGTGTTTTTTTTCTTTTTTTCTGTAATCCCATCATCATTTTAACTCTTTGTGGCTGTACTCCATCACTCTTGAGTTTCCCTGCTCAGGCTTCTACTATGGGGCACTGGAAACAGAGAAATTAAGGTCCCTCTTGTTCAGAAGCCAGACTTTTAATCCTGTATTAGGTCAGAATATAGCTTTACTTACTGCCAAGAAATCTTTATATCTGCCTTTTTAGTGCATTCAGCTTCATTTTTCCTGATCTTTGTCAGACATGACGTGCTTGATGAAAAAGTAACTCTAATGTGAGGAGGCTGCTGATATGTGGTAAATCTTAATTTCTCAAGATGTTATTGTTGCATCTTTGATTTCCCCGTGGATTACAAAGTACTCACGGAGAGAACAAGATTTCACGGAAAGGGAGGTATTCTTGATAATTGTTATTCTCTGTTAGTTGAGTTGTTTAAAAATGAGGTAATTAATAATAAATTTTATTTATAATGCGCCTGTCCCAGTTCTGCAAAAACGAGCTCCAAGCACAGTACAGCTTCACATATTGGGCTCAATACATAGCTAAGAAATACATGCATTAAAAACAACAACAACAACAGCAAAAAACAGTATCTAGGTGGTGATTTCTGGTCCTGAGTTACCTGTGCTGAAGTGGAGCCCATGTATTTCAGGCCACCCCCACGGCCCAGCCCAGCCAGCGTAGCCTACTCTGACGACGAGGATGCCATGTCCATGGCTAAACCACCCATACCTGATGACAGCTCCAGCTCTGTCACCGATAAACCCTCTGATCTGGGAGACTCCACAGAGGTAAGTGCTGACTGTGAGCAGCCCAGCATCCTTCTCGTTGGCAGACTGTGATCTGTGAGGATGCAGAAAGGTGAGGGTTTTCTGTGAGCCTATGAGCCTGGCTGTACTTCTGTTGTTGATGACCTCCGTGATGTGGGGGAATGCACCGAGGCAAATACAGCTTTGGTGAGCGCTCAGTCTTTTCTGGGGGGTGTGCTTTCTGTACTGTCCGCAATCTTGTGTTCTTTCATCACAGACGTACATGACTGCCCTGATGTGGGGGAATGCACAGAGGTAAGTAAGTAAGTGACTTGGTGTTTTGTTTTATGCCCAGTCAACCATTATGGTTATATTGGGGTGAAGTAAATACAGCTGTTGACAACCCTTAATCCTTGAGGGGGGGGGGGGGTACTTCTGTACTGTCCACGATCTTGTGTTCTTCCATCATGGACTTGCATGCAAACTGGTAGATTTCATGGAGGTGAGAGAGTTTACAGTGAACATTGTCAGGATTCCAGAGGCTGACCCACCAACTGAAGCATCCAGGCAAATGTATTGTAGAAAGTATAGGTTTTATGAGCAGTTCTACAACCTTTTGGCATGATTAGATTCTGCAGAGTGATGCTTTTGTTTTTGGGATACTGTTCATGCTTTTGTTCTTTTGTCATGTGTAGAAACTAGAGTGGGAAGAATTTGAGGAAAGTCATGATATGTATTATAATGCAAGAAGAAAGTATAATTTTTTTAATTTTTTTTTAATCCAGGTATTCTACAAACAGTAAATTGTGGGATGCAAAAAGATCTATATCTAGTTGATATACATTTCCATCTTTTTTTTTGCAAGTTGCTAGCAGGAATGCATTTGAGTGTGATGAAAACAGGCAAATTGAGGGCTCCATAATCCAAAGCTTGTAAATAAGAAGAAGAAAAAGGGAAAAAGACATAAACATTTGAAAGCAAAATTCTGGGACCAGCTCAAGGGAGAGCAGCATGGAAAGAGTCTGTATGGACGAAGAGCTAGTTATCTAACTTCATTCCTTGTGGGCAACACACATAGTATCTTTTGTTTTGGTCCCAGCATTTTTACCACAAAAATCTTCAAGCATAAATTTTGCAACTTGTGTTTATGTTTTAATCACATGCTGTAAAGTTGAAGTCCACTATTTGCAGGAGTTGAGTACAAACTGTATGTGACCCTTCCTTTGTAACAAGTGGGTGCATGCTTAAAACACCTTTAATGGCATTTATGGAAACAAATTGTGCATAGGGAGTATAACGTCTGGTGCCAAAAAGACTGGGCAATCTGATTTTGCTGAAAACCAAAAATCTATTTAAAAAAAAAAAGGAAGCTCCCTTTGAAAATAAGCTGCAATGAGAAAGTGGCCTTGCATCCATCTGATTCATTTGGAAAGGCAGGGTCATATATATGCTATAAAGTTGATCAGACTATTTGCAGTTGTTAGTACAAACAACCTGCTTTTCTGTAAACCCAACACTGGCCTTGAAAGAGCCCAGAGTATATGTTATTGAACTCTGATGCCTTTTTGTTCAGCCTGCAAATTGTAGGACTTTATTAGCCTTTCAGCATCTGCCCATATTTCTCAGCTGTCACTGCTAGTTGCACTTGTTGCAGCCAAGCGATGAAGAGAGCGAACCGGAGAGCGACAAAGTCCCAGCATCCCCGCCTCCACCAGCCTTCAGCAGTGTGTATGCCAACAGTGACAATGTCCGGCAGTCGTGGCGCTTCCAGAACCCCAACACCGCCTACGCCTACACCGACAGCGAGGCGGACAGCAGCCATTACGCCTTCTCTCTGAACAACGGACAGCTGGTGGTGAATAATGTGGCCGGTGCAAGGACGCCCCTCACTGGTTTCTCCTCCTTTGTTTGACCCATAGTGTCTGCTTAGGCTCTAGGAGGAGTCAGTAACTGTTCCGCTGATGTGACAGTCCCAGGAATGTCCCGCATGGTGTTCTCTTGCTGGGCTTTTGCAGTTGTAAGGTTTGGAGATGGTAAACACTAAACGTGCCTCTGATGCGCACAGCCATCAGAGATTGGTGTAAAAATCTCAAGGATGTCTCGCATGGTATTCTCCTGCTGTGCTTGCTTTATAAGTGTTCCACTCATGTGTGCATGCGGCAGAGCTGGACAGGGATATCCAGATGATGTTTTGCATGGTATTCTGCTGTGCTGTGACTGTGTTTCCCTCCAGTGTGCGTCCTCAAGAGGTGGACGCACAGTTCCTGACGACGTTCTGCGCTGTGTTCTCCTGCTGCGCTGTGCCAATGTTTCGCTCCTGTGTGCATCCTCGAAAGATGAATGTACAGTTCCTGAGGATGATCCACTCTGTGTTCTCCTACTGTGCTTTGCCTCTGTTCATCTCCAGTGTGCATCCTCAGGAGATGGGTGTACAGTTCCTGGGGATGTTCCGCACTGTATTCTCCTGAGCGCTGTGCTGTGCCAGTGTTTGCCTACAGTGTGCTTTGGCATACAGTTCCTTAGGACGTTCTGTGCTGTGTTCTACTGCTGTGCTGTGCCCGTGTTCCACTCATGTGTACGTCCAGCAGAGTTCATCATGAAAATCCAGAGGACGTCTCGCATGGTATTCCCATACTTTCTTCCGTAAATTACATTATTTTAGATTTCAGAGGACTTGTGACACATTCTGCTCCTGTCCGCTTCCTACTGATCAGTGAGTGTGATTATCAAGGATGTCTTTCACAGGATTCACTTTGTTTGGCTGACCCAAGCCCTGTCTACTTAAGTTGTGGCAGACTGTCAATGGTTGACTTATCCAGAAGAGCCAGACATACAAGTTACCTATCTGCAGCTTAGGTTATCAGAGTCACCTACAAATCTGAGCACAAAAAAATATATGTTCAAATGCAGCTTGCATTGGCTGAAGAGATCAGTTCTTGTGATTGCGTAGCTGTGCTGAAAGTGTACACAACGCAGGGTTCATGGGAGATTCGACTGTGATTTCTAAACATTGTGAAATACCTTGACTTGGAAACTGCACCATACGTTAAATGCAACATGTTTGAAGTGGAGATCCAGTATATCACAGAATTCCACAAGTGTCTTACCAAAACAGATGTGCAGATAAGTTCTGCCCACATGCCAAGCCTCCATCTCATCCTTAGCCTCAGGTGTTGAACCAAAAGAAATTGGCATCATGTTGGTGATGTTTGACAGGTTCAGTGGAACCAGACGGGCATTAAAAATGCTTTGACACTCCACTGTCTGCTCGACCAAACAGTGGTGTTTTGTCATGGACTTGAATTATCCATATCCACAGTTGTGTTGTTGAGCTCTAGCATCTTGCATTTTGCACTTCATGATAACAGTTCCACGAAAAATTATGCTGTGATGAAGAACTAGCGCATGGCAGCCGAAAAGCACAAGTTGACCTGAACTCTGAAGGTCAGGATTCACATAAACCCGTAATTTCCAGTATTTTACTGGTAAATTTAAGTATGAACCAGGAAACAAATTGGCAGTCAGATGTACCAGCTGTTATTTTGTTTGATCAGTTCTAAACAAAACAAAACCACCAGAAAAGCAACAACCTATGCAGCACAGAGAGAGAGTGTGTGCATGTGGTGGTGGTGTGTGTGTGTGTGTGTATGTGTGTGTGTGTGTGTGTGTGTGTTTTCTAGATGGAGAAGGGAGCCAGGTGTTTGCTAGTAGAGCTCTAGCACTAGTAGTAGTATAGACAGCCATGTATCTGACTGGCTACAAGGATTGTCTGACTGGTTTCCATGAACCACTTTTGCTGCTTATCAGACGTCACACTGGTTTGAAAATGTCAAGTGCAGCCGCTGGAAGGTGGCGCGTGTCTGAAATTCCCCTGAGTTGAGTCTGAGTGTGTGGCAGTCTGAGTGTGTGGCTCAGCTGGTTCATCTGCACTCTGCTAACAACTCTGTACTGTAACACAATGTGCACTGCAGGAACACTCATCTCCAAAGTCTGCGAATGACTTGGCTTGACGGTTGAGAATAGCGCCACATAAAAATGCGACACATCAGAGTGTTCTCCGGAGCCTGAGTCAATTTGAAGAGGAAAGAGAGAAGCAAATGTGAGCAGCGTCTTTATGGATTGAATGAATTATCAAGATGAAAAGAGTGGAGCTTATGAAGTATATGTATGTATTGATTAAGTTATCAAGATGAAATGAGGAGCTTATGATCAAAACGCTGAAGATAAAAGACTCAATCTGCCCTAGGCTCATGTTAGTGGCCTCTGGTCTGCTGGTATTAATCAAATCTTTATGTATCAATCAAGTCTTTGTGCATTCATGAGGTTATAAGTCCTGATTTAATTTTCAGACATACCAGAACTCTGTTCAGCAAGATGATCAGTTTGATTTGCTGTACGCTGAAAGGAAACGTATACAGCTTGTTGATCATTTAGCTTGTGACACCAAATTGGGGCTGAGAGCCATGCTGTCAAATGATACTGCCATGAGTTTTTAAAACTGATGTACTGAAATCAAGATTTTGATATTTGATTAGCTATGAGAGTTGCTGTGTAAACTATAGAAGCCTTTTTTGTTTTGTTTTTTTAGTGATTTGATCAAAGAAATTGGGTCAAAGTAGAGAAATTTATTTCAAATTGAATGGGACTAGTTGTTGATTGAATTTAGTCAACAGCAGCAGTTACAAAAACAAGATCTCTTTCCTGTCTAGGAGGGGAACAGTAAATACTGATTGATATGTATTATGCTTACAGCATTTGTGTGTGTGTGCATGTGTGTGTGTGTGTGTGTGTGTGTTTGTGTGTGTGTGTGTGTGCACGCGCACACACACAGGTGTGCATGTGTGTGTTGCTTTTTTGGCCTTCTCATTCCTTTATTTTTTGTTGTCATCTTTACTGTTTATTAAAAATATGATTACATGCTGCATTGTTTTCCTCTCAATGTTTGTGAAACAAGTTTCATTCCTACAGTTTTAATTATGACATATCAAACTCAAACCAAAGCTCTATTTTTTTAGAATATTTGTTTTGACTTGAAACTAATGAAAGTCAAATGTAATAATAACTAAATAAGATGTAAACTGTCTGATACAGATAATGCATTTTTTACCTTTTTGATTTTGTATGCTTGTGAATTGAACATGAAGGTCCTTTGGCAAGTCTCTTCTTTTGACCAGAAGCCAGTATGACATGAGTTGCAGCATCAGCAACTGTGTTTGAAAGTTTGGTATGATTTTTAGTATAGCATTTATGCTGCCTTGCCACGAGAAAATTGAGACTGGTTTGGAGTATGGTGTCATTATTTTACACAAAGGTATTTGTGAAATTTACAGTTGATTCTGTGAAATTCACAATGGAATCTGATATTTACTAATTTAGCATTTTAAATTCCTTAATTGTGGATAATGGTTGAAGCTTGAAACACTGATTTGTTCAAAAGCACAAAACAAAATGCCCGTGTTTATGAGGAACTGAATGTCAACCAGGCTGGTTAAATCTAAAATCACACAGCAGATGGCTTGTGTGTGGATTTAAACTACTCTGACCTTTTGCTTTGTTTTATACAATGTTTGTATCGCTAGCACAGGCTCCCACAGCAGCACAATAACTGTGATTCAGCATTAATATGACAGGAGCAAGAAATATTTTACTGAGCTGTAACATCAACACATTTGCTCATTTTGCTCCATCGTTGAAGAGATACACTGACTGGTGCTGGGGGATGAAACCCGTGTGACAAAACCATGCATTAACCCTTTCCTTGCCAAAGACTGCATGCTGCTGATGCAGTCCCTTCCAAGAAGAGTCTTGCATGCAGGTTAAGCAAACCAGAAATGTTAATTTTCTGGAACTCTATCTCCCCTGACCACACATGAACAGAACTTAGTAATTCCAGCAGGATGTCCCATAACATCTATCTGGCAGATAGGAAAACCTTTGCCATGAACATGTCATATGATGTCACAAGGGCAGGGAAAGGGTTAACTTTTTGCTCACACTACAAGCCTTGCTTTCCGGCACCTTCCTTCAGACTCTGCCAGAATCGGTCACATCACTGAAGGGGCAATCCTTTTCTCCACGCATCTGTCCACGCAACGCTGTCAGCACCCTCTGAAAGGTTTGGGTACCAATAAGACTGTGAAAGCAGCATAGCACTGAAGCACACACATAAACATCGGGTGCATCCGCCCTGTGTAAAAAATGAGATCTGCCTCGATTCAAACAGTTTTGCTTTTATTGCCATAAGCAACATAGATGGTTATAAATAAAAGAAACACCTAATATAATTTGAGTTGTCTGTTTCAAACTTACCGCTGTTTGAGCACCAGTTAAAAACTACCAGCTACTGACTTAGCTGACAAAACACATGATATAATTTGAGTTGTCTGTTTCAAATTTACTGCTGTTTGAGTACCAGTTAAAAACTATCAGCTACTGACTTAGCTGACAAAACACATGATATAATTTGAGTTGTCTGTTTCAAATTTACTGCTATTTGAGCACCAGTTACAAACTACCAGTTACTGAGTTAGCTAACAGACCTGTGGTGAAACCAGTCACGGCAGCAGTTGGAGGAAGATGTTGTAAACCAGTGCTTGGGGTTTGCTGTTTGCTGTCCCCGCCCCATCACTCAGCATTCTGTCTGTTGCCATCCTAACATCAACATTATTATCATGATCTCACCCTGCTGCTCACTACCAAATTGTACAGCTGTGTACCGTCGCCACTTAACCAGTTCCTGTGAAAATTTTGTCAGCTGTTTCTAGAAAAATATTTCCCTGAATTTATGCACTGTGCAAGTAGTGTGTGTGTGTGTGTGTGTGTGCGTGCATTTGTGCGTGTGTTTGATACCTGCAGAAAACAGTAGATCCTACCTATGTTGTTTGTTTATATGGCAGTGTAAAATATTGTTGATTTGTTAATGGTCATTGATGTGCATATTGATGAACATGATGCACCAGAATGTGTAAATACACCATTGATGTTGGATGCTGTTTGGATCTGAAGAAATGGCTTTTTGTTTTCTTGACAGTAAAAAGCCATATTCTGTGCCCCCACAAAATATAATAATGATAATGTTTTGCATTTTGGTCAAGCAGATCAGATATAAAAAATAAATATATATATATACTAATATAGCAAGAAAAAACAAAAGAAGGGGAGATGTTAAATTGTTTATTGTAACACTGGCTGTAAGAATTCTACCCCTCTTAGCATAGCAATCTGTTAGATAATTTGTAAATTTTCTGATTGGATCAGAAGTCCACTGTCAACTGTAGAACATAGCAGGGCAGATTTGGGGACAAATTTGAATTTAAGCATTAAAAGGAGCAGTTGGTCCCTTAAGATCTAAGCTGTCCTTTGCATACCCTCTTTCAGTTCAGTTTAAGATGGTATCCATGTGCTTGGAAAAGCCTGTATATAAAATTCTTGTGCTTCACCCCATCTCTCAAAGGTTTCCCCAGCATTGCATTAGAACCCCCTCACCCCCCACCCCCCACCCTGCATCCCTGTTGTCCACAGTGTACCAAGACCAAGATCACTGATTATGATTGATGGGAATGAATGTATTCCACTGTCTTGAAATTTGTGCATGATTACTTTTAAAATCTAGTCACATGTTGAACAGAAAGACACAATGAAAGAGTTTCTATTTGTGATGGTTTTTTTCATTTTTTTTTTGAAGTTGTAATCCACAGTACAAATTGAAATCAGTTAACCTCTTTGTGTTTGTATTCTGTAGTGTTTGCAGTTTAGTTCAGACGCTGGAAGTGAAAGGGTCTTCTTAGTCATCTGAACTCCCAAACTTTGGTTGTTTTGTATTTTTTGTTTTACTGTTGTTTTTTGAAATATTCTTCTGCTGTGCATACGCTTTGTTGTTTATGCATAGCCACATTTTTGGTATGTGCTTACAAACTAGCGAAATACTGCCACACTAATTTAAATTGTTGATGTAGTGCTAGTACGGAAGTAGATGTAGAGAAAGTTTTAAGAAATTTGGTAGTGTGAGTTAGCTGGCAAGCTTTGGCTTTGAGGGTTTCTTCAGCACAAGCTGTCAGTTGTGAGGACCAGATGTTTTTGTTGGCTTCTTAAGCTGTGAACCCCCTTTGCTGTTCAAGACAGTTTGCACCTACTTTCAAACTGCACAGATCCTGCTGCTTTGATCTATGTTAACCCTCACAACTATGCGTACAACTGCCACAACACACATAAAAATGCACTAGAACTGTTTCTTTGAGCACTTTGAGCAATAAATACATGCCTTCAGTGGGTCATTGTGAAAACATAGATCATTAGATGATTTAGTCAATGAATATGATTTTTCAGTGATGGTAATTTTATTTTCAGTCAGTTTAGATTATTTTGTGACTGAACCCAGATATGAGTCACTTATTCAGAGTTTTAAGCTACGCATGTTGCACTTAACCCATATGAATTGCAGGCAGAAAGATAATCGTGTGTGAAAAAAGATTAGGCCTAATCAGAAACTATTATACCTGCAATGGTGGCTATTTTTTGTCTTCCTCCTTTCTCACTGTGCTGCATTCTAAAATGCATACTGTAGTCCTACAAATTAGACCATATTTATATGACAGTGTTAAACCACATGGATGAGACTCTTTTGGGCATACTTGAATTATTATTATACTGTGTACATCTGTGTGCGTGTGCCTCTTTATTCAAAACTACATTTTTGTTTGTTTGCTTTGGTTTTTGTTAACAGCCATGCAGTAACCAGATGAAAACCATGTTTCAAGGGGATTTCTCGGCTGATGTTTTAATTATTCTTTCAGTCCAGCCTCAACAACCTTGTAGAGAAAATCTTTAAGTGTGGGTTTGATGACTGCTTAATTTTTCCATCTTCAGAATCTTTTGATTGACTAAACCAGATAAATTAAGTGAACAACAAATGGACATTGCAAATACTACACACATGCATGTATGTGTAGAATTGTTTCTATAAATACATGTCGTTTTGTTGTTATTTTTGTTAAAATCTCGAGCAGAGATGATTAATTGCCAGCATCTTGAAGAAAAGATCAAAATACAGGATGTTTTAGTTGAACAGTTTTGTCGACATAAGACAGCTGTGAAAAATGTTAAGTGTTGACAGTTTTGTGTGCTTTGGTCGTATTTTGATTTCGTTGTGATTTCACATTCGAAAACCATTTCCAGTCAGCTCTCTTTGGGAGCAATTGATATTTTTTTAAAGTAACTAATACATTCCTATATATACATATAATTTAAGAGTTTTGACACTTGTCAGTCTAAGATCTGTTTATCTAGCATAAACCGGTAATACATATCATACTTGTGCCTTTCCTCTTTCTGTATGCAGAATTTAAAAAATAAATAAAAAAAATCTCTCATAGGAACTCTGGGTGGTTCATTAATAAGTAATGTTGCTGATAGAACTTTAGGTAAAAGATTACATAGATAAATATGCGCAGGTGACTGATTTAAGAGTCTCCGACCGTGAGGATTTTGTTGTGCATGTTCTCGGCCATAAATTGAGACATCGGCAGCTAGAGGAGAAAACGGCTGCATCCAAAATCTTAAAAACATATACCCAAAAACAACAAGAAAAAAGAAAAGAAAAAAAAGAAGAAAATAGGGGAAGTGGGTGGGTGAGTGTGGATCTGTCAGAGCCAGTCTCTTCAAAGCCACCATCACCACCTTTAGCCCAACTTCAAAGCCACCATCACCACCTTTAGCCCAACTTCAAAGCCACCATCACCACCTTTAGCCCAACTTCAAAGCCACCATCACCACCTTTAGCCCAGCTTCAAAGCCACCATCACCACCTTTAGCCCACCTCCCTCTCCTCTTCCTGCCCGACATTCCTTACCCCTGCTTTCCCTTACCTCTACAAGTCGCAGCCATTTGAGAGGGTGGGGTGGGGTGATTCCAGCGAATGTGTTAAGTAACACTAGTTGGTTTCCTTTACGTGATGTTGCGACGCCCCACAAAAGACTGCCTTCTTGTCAAACGGGTGATTTACTTTCAGACTTCCTCAATCATCCTGGAGGTAAAGATCCCTTTTGGGCTGGGGAATAGAAAATCGGTGTGTGTGCGTGCGTGTGTGTGCGTGCGTGTGTGTGTGTTTGTACGTATTTTAATTGATAAAATTGGAAGCGGTAAAACATTTTTTTTTTTTTTAATGTTGCCTAATTTTCAATGTGGTGGCATGTAAATGAGAGCTTTTTTTTTTACATCTAAGTGCCCATTCACTCGGTTATTGAACAAAAATGAGGATGGTGTTTTTATCCCTTCTTTTTCTAACCCCCCCCCCCCCCCCCCCCACCCCCCACCACCCCCCCACCCCCCCACCGTCTTGCAGTAAGCTTCACTGAGCATGAAAACAGATTTTTGTCCATTAAAAAACAACAACATAAAAATAGTGTGTTGAGTATACTTTGTATACTTGACAAACTTCGAGGGCAAGAATGAGGTCGTTTACGATTTAAGAAGACAAAGACAAGTGCAAAAGCAAGTAACCGGCACTGAACCGTATGCATCGTTTAAGATTTAGCAATACAAATACAAGTGCAAAAGCAAGTAACCGGCAACCGTATACATATTTTCCTTTGCATGGTTTTGCCGGGGGAAGTTGCATTTAGGATTGGGAAAGCAAATCTCAGTGGAACAAACCACATCAGATTGTGACGGCATGCTATTGACTGCAGTTGTGTGGGGAATCGAGTGGAACGCTCGAGTGTCGGTCGTGTTGCATGGTTTTTGTTTGCTTGCTTCTCTTTTTTTATGAATATGATGATCGGCTTCCATGTGCACTATTTTTAGTTTTTTTGTTTTTTGTTACGCCTTTTGTTTCTGAATCCATGATTGTCGTGAATAGAGCAGAAACTGGATAGCTGTGTGTGTGTGTGTGTGTGTGTGTGTGTGTGTGTGTGTGTGTGTGTGTACTATATTTTTGTGTGAGAGAGAAAATGCTGTTGTCTATAAGCCTTTAATGGATGATAAATGTGCAGATTTTGCAGATGTTATTAATTTTATTAACTGTAAATAAAAGTTATACTATCATGTGCATGTGTCTTTACAGAATTGATTTTTTTTTTTTTTTAGATGATGGAATTGAATGCAAACGGTCTTGTCTATGTGTCTTTAGTGAATCGATCTTTTAAGAATGATGGAATTGAATGCAAACTGTGTATGACCATGACATGCATTTGATTAAATCAGGGAACTAAACTATGTCTGGCCTAACTCTGATGTTTGTCCGCGCGCGCGCGTGCACGCGCGCGTGTGTGTGTGTGTGTGTGTGTGTGTGTGTGTGTGTGTGTGTGTGTGTAGGGGCTGCCATGTTTGTGTGTGTGTGAAAGAGAGAGAATGTGTGTGTGTGAGTGTGTGTGTGTGCGCGCGAGCGTGAGAGCGTGTCTGATACAGTTTCGCTAACACCATAGTACATGCAAAGTAAGAAGCCCTCACTATATGACTTTCTTTCCTATACCTGTGGCACAGTATTCTCCATACGCGTGTGTATACATGTGTCTATACGAACGTGGGAATTTGAGCGAGCGCCTGCGTGGTGGATAGTTTCGTTAATAACAGTACGTTTGAACTCAACGTAAATATTTGAACTCAAAGAGGCCCTTTGTGTAGCCTATCTGCTGACTTTTTCTCCTGTGCCTATGCCACGGGGCTCTGCACATGTATACAACACGTAGGCTTGAAACTGAAACTGAGAAGAAAGGAAACCCTTTTCATGATAAAAACAACAACAAAGTTACCCGAATATGAATTAACAAAATCAGTAATCTGTTACTCATGGTTAGTGCAACCCGGATGGTAATATGTCAGTGCAAGTGATAGTAATATTGCAACCGATAGTAATATGTCAATTGGTGCAGCCGATGGTAATGTCTTGGTTAGTTAGTGCAACGGATAGTAATATGTTGGTGCAGCCGATAGTAATATTTTAGCGCAGCCGATTGGTGCAATCGATAGTAATAAAATTATGTTAGCGCAGCCGATTGGTGCAACTGACAGTAATAAAATTATGTTAGCGCAGCCGATTGGTGCAACCGATAGCAATATGTTAGCGCAGCCGATTGGTGCAGCCGATAGCAATATGTTAGCGCAGCCGATTGGTGCAACCGATAGCAATATGTTAGCGCAGCCGATTGGTGCAACCGACAGTAATAAAATTATGTTAGCGCAGCCGATTGGTGCAACCGATAGTAATAAAATTATGTTAGCGCAGCCGATTGGTGCAACCGACAGTAATAAAATTATGTTAGCGCAGCCGATTGGTGCAACCGACAGTAATAAAATTATGTTAGCGCAGCCGATTGGTGCAACCGATAGTAATATAGAACAGCTCTAGAGAAATGTACTCACCTATACGACGAAACACAAGATACATTCTTAACATTATTTTACATCAACTCCTTGTCTGTCTTCTTTTTTTACTTTCTTCTTCTTTTGTTGTTTTCTCTCTTCTTACACCCGACGAAGACTCTCTGTCGAAAGCGCTTGTGTTTAATTGTTTCTTGTGTTTCGTCGTATAGGTGAGTACATTTATATAGAGCTGTTCTATTTTGTCAACCTCACCAGCAGTTGTTCACTCATTCCTTCGACAGTAATATGTTAGCGCAGCCGATTGGTGCAACCGATAGTAATCTGTGTTTAGCCGATGGTTGGTGAGACCTGTGTGAGTG
This sequence comes from Alviniconcha marisindica, assembly GCA_018857735.1. Lineage (NCBI taxonomy): Eukaryota > Metazoa > Mollusca > Gastropoda > Provannidae > Alviniconcha > Alviniconcha marisindica. Next base: position 159,869 of record JABMCL010000190.1, on the reverse strand, counting down.
CAGCCGATTGGTGCAACCGATAGTAATCTGTGTATAGCCGATGGTTGGTGAGACCTGTGTGAGTGCAGCCGATTGGTGCAACCGATAGTAATCTGTGTATAGCCGATGGTTGGTGAGACCTGTGTGAGTGCAGCCGATTGGTGCAACCGATAGTAATCTGTGTATAGCCGATGGTTGGTGAGACCTGTGTGAGTGCAGCCGATTGGTGCAACCGATAGTAATCTGTGTATAGCCGATGGTTGGTGAGACCTGTGTGAGTGCAGCCGATTGGTGCAACCGATAGAAATCTGTGTATAGCCGATGGTTGGTGAGACTGTGTGAGTGCAGCCGATTGGTGCAACCGATAGAATCTGTGTATAGCCGATGGTTGGTGAGACTGTTAGTGCAGCCGATAGTAATCTGTGTATAGCCGATGGTTGCAGATGAGACGTGTTAGTGCAGCCGATATAATCTGTGTATAGCCGATGGTTGGTGAGACCTGTGTGAGTGCAGCCGATTGGTGCAACCGATAGAAATCTGTGTATAGCCGATGGTTGGTGAGACGTGTTAGAACCGATAGTAATCTGTGTATAGCCGATGGTTGCATGATGAGACGTGTTAGTGCAGCCGATAATAATCTGTGTATAGCCGATGGTTGCATGATGAGACGTGTTAGTGCAGCCGATAGTAATCTGTGTATAGCCGATGGTTGCATGATGAGACGTGTTAGTGCAACCGATAGTAATCTGTGTATAGCCGATGGTTGCATGATGAGACGTGTTAGTGCAGCCGATAGTAATCTGTGTATAGCCGATGGTTGCATGATGAGACGTGTTAGTGCAACCGATAGTAATCTGTGTATAGCCGATGGTTGCATGGTGAGACGTGTTAGTGCAGCCGATAATAATCTGTGTATAGCCGATGGTTGTATGATGAGACGTGTTAGTGCAACCGATAGTAATCTGTGTATAGCCGATGGTTGCATGGTGAGACGTGTTAGTGCAGCCGATTGGTGCAACCGATAGAAATCTGTGTATAGCCGATGGTTGGTGAGACGTGTTAGTGCAACATCCCTTTATTCAGCAAAGGATTGGGAGAAATGAAAGCGCAGAATTGCTCGGCAAAACTGAATTGGTGATGAAAACACGGCGGAGCAGCTGCATCAGCGTGTCGCCAGGGATTGATTGATTGATTGATTGAACTTTATTTCTCAACGGGGAAGATATTAGCACAAAGGCCGACTCACATATCTGCCGTTGCTACAGTACTACTAATAACCAAGACATTCACAGTTAAATATTATTACAGAAGGCTATAGACAAATACAGCATCAGTAAAAATAAAAACAGCAATTAATAAAATAATAATAATAATAATAATAACTGAGAAAGGGAGAAAGCTCCGCTCACGGACGTCAGTATGGGCCGGCGGACATGAGTCCACGTGCTTGAATTTTTTTTACCGAAAAGCTTCAGAATCAACGGGCACAAGGGAATTAATTAGCACTCGAAAGACGTCACACAAACACAGCAACAAAGACCCGAGTCGCCTACGGTAACTCTCACCTGGCATGAGTGTAAATACAGGGTACATAACTCCACAAGAGGTACATCCTCAACAACAAAAAACTAAAACAAAAAGCAAAGAGAAGAGAGAGAGAGAGAGAAAAAAAAAAGAGAGAGGAAATAAGTAAACATTGTGCTTAACGTCCTCAGAAACCGTAAGGCTTATTAGGGACGGGGAGAAGGGGGGAAAGGGTTATGGAGGTGGGGGGGAAGATGGAGACTATTATACCTATCGCTACACTGTCACCACCAGAATGACTCCTGCATTAAAATGGGCAGTGATGAGAGCCATTTTAATGTTTCATTAATTGTGAGGGACAAAGTCACAAGACAGCGTCCACAGACCACAATTTTTGAAGAGGAGAGCCGAAGCGGATTCGAACCGAGATCCCTCTGCTTACCAGCTAGGCCAAACTGGCTCACACAAAAAAAGAGGAATACGTAAACATGGTGCTTAACGTCCACAGAAACCATACGGCTTATTAGGGACGGAGAAAAAAAGTAGGTTGCCCCCCAGGGGCATATATACCTTCCATACCAGGCACACTCCGCGACACAGGTGTGCACAGGCATAAGAAAGAACCAATTTTTATTCAAGACCGGACATACAAAACAACAACAACCAAAACAAACAAACAAACTAACAAAAACAAAACTAAAAAACTTTAAAAAATGAAACAAGGATGACTGATATATCGTTCTAAAACAAGATACATTTACAACCGCAACTTGATAAGTACATTTCCATTCAGCATCGTTTGTCGTTTAAAACAACAACAACAACAACAAAAAGGGGGGGGCGGAGGGGGGGGGGGGGCCCTTACC